>VSMD01037874.1:0-160225 GCA_008750895.1 Mirza zaza
AGGAGCTGTGGATGTGGCCGCTAGTCTGTGGTTTTGTCTTCAGCATCAGACAAAAACCACAGACTAGGGGCCAAATCCACCAGTAAGTTATTTCTATCTTGAGTCTCACCCCAGTAAGGAAAGGAAATATCTTGGTCACGAGGCCAGGATCATGGTTTGGAAGACAAGTCTAGTCTCGTGGGTTCTGATAACTCCAGGTGGAAACATACTGAAGATTGGTCCAAGGAGAAGAGGCGGAATCAGCAAAGATCTGTGCATGCAGGGGTACTCAGACAGGATGACTAGCAGGTCCTTGCATGACTAGGATGGCTTCTGGCTACATAAACTAGAAGAACCTCTATAGTGGCGTAAACACATAAAGGACTATTTGTCAAAGAGACCAAGTGCTTCATCTCTCTGACTACACAGGCCCCTGTGCCTGTCACCTTGAAGTTGTACAATGGCTGCTGCATCCCTGAGAGGCCTCCAGTAGGAAAGAAGGGGGAAGGGGCAAACACACACACACACACACACACACACACACACACACACACACGCTCGCGCACGCGCGAGCCTGCTACTTTTTCTAGAAGGGAAAAGATCTCCTGGGGCTTCTTCTACATCTCACTGGCCAGAAATGTGTATATAGCTCTTCAGGCAGGTGGGAAATAGGTTATTTCAGCTTCTTAATCTCTGAAATGGAGAAAGACAAGGAGAAATTGGTTATAAATAGTCTTCAGGTGGACAATTCACAGTACTCCAGCCCCGTCATGAGAAATGCCAGGGTGAACTGACTCAGCACAGAACTCAAATAAGGATCTGGGGGGTGAGTACAGGTCCTCAGGGTGGCCCATGGGTTCCTGACTCCCCCCCACCAACTGTCAAGGTCCCTGCCCACCCTCCCTGGCATATACCTCATAGGTGCTGCCATATCTACTAGGGAGTTCCAGCGTTCTGAATGCACCATTGTTTCACACCTGCATGATTTTTCTCATGCTTTCCTTCCTGCCTGGAATGCCTCTCCATGTCCACCCTTCCCTCTCCACATGGTGCCATGCTATGTGCCAGACGTGAGGATGACTGCAATAAACAAGATTACTGGGGTTGCTGCCCTGGTTGGCTCTTTTCCTGCCCTTGGACTGGGATTTACACCATTGCTTCCTGTGGTTCTCAGGCTTCTGTACTCAGTCAGACTGGAATTATGCCACTGGCTTTCCTGGGTCACCAGCTTGAAGACAGCTGTCATGGGATTTCTCAGCCTCCATAATCTTGTGAGCGAATTCCCCATAACAAATCTCTCCGGATGTGTATATCCCATTGGTTCTCTTTCTCTGGAGAACCCTGACTAGTACTGGCTTATGCACCTTTGCATCCTTCTCTTACCATGTATAGCCTGTTCATTGTGCTGACATTTATTAGGTGCCTCCTAGATACAGGCACTGTTCTAGAGGTTAGAGATGGACCCAGACCAAGGAATAAAAAAGTTGCTCAGAAAATAGTTCATGGAGGTGAAACGAAGACATCTCAGAGGATTTCCCCCCAATACACGTGACAATCTGGAATCCTAACCCAGCTGTTGAGATTAGCTGATGCCTTTGGTTAACAAACCAGTCACCCACCTAGTTGATTGTGTCATTCAATGTGCCATTTCCTCCTACTCTGCTGTTCTCCCTGCTGGAGAAGGACCTCTGCAAGCAGAAGGAGCTGTCTTGTTCAGAGAGCATCTCCTCTCCTTCCCGCCCGACTCAGCTCAGGTGTCATCTCCAGCAGGTGACGCTGCAGTCAGTTGCCTGGGAGTCACTGTGAAGTTTCTCTAGGACTCCAAAATGGGGGGCTGAGTGGGGAGAAGACGGGAGTATTGAGCTGCAGAGAGGCAGCTCTCTGACAAAGACCTTGGGAAGCTGTTTACAACATCACAATTCATTTGTGGGTGTCTGTTTAATTTATGGCATCAAAAATGCCTGTGAGATCTTAGACAAATTGCTCCAACTTACAGGGCTTCAGTGTTTTCATCTCACCCTCCTTCCTGCTGGTCTTCCGCTCCTTGAGCACAAGCTCTGCTGCCTCTGAGCCCTTGCACTTGGCCCTCTGCATGGGTGGGGATGCTCTTTGGGCTTCTCTTTGCATGAGTGGCTTCCCTTCAGCCTTGAGGGCTCCGCTTAGAGTTCACCTTCTCAAAGAGGCCTATCAGAGGTAGACCTGTCCTGCCTTATCTTCCAGTTACTCTCTGCCAAATGACAGAGAGTATTGTCATTCCAAATGTTGTTTGTCATTTCAAATGTTATTGTGTTGTCATTTCAAATGTTATTTGTTTCATTATTAATTAATAATTTCATTATTTATCCTCCCTCCCCCCCCATCCCTGCAATGTAAGTTCCATGAACTATCTTGTCTGTGTCCCCAGGGCCTGGCACAGTGCCTGGAACACAGTAAACACTCAATAAATATTTGTTGGGTGAGTCAATAACAGGCAGTTGATGAGGTCGATGAAGTTATTTCTGGTGGCACCATTAGTGAGGGAGAGAGATCTGGCCTGGGAGATGGGGGACATCTGGTACCCAAGTGCTAGGCTCAGCTGCTGCAGAATGACGCTCTCTGTTGGTGCGTGAACAGATACGTCTTCATTCTCTGGGCGGCAGAGCAGCCAGGGACGTCACAGCATGGGCCCAGGGAATCAGTCATGCTGTTGGGAGACAGAGTCTGATGGAGCTGATTTGCCGTTTCAATCTGCACGGAAGACTGGTGCTTCTGACACCTAGAGGGGACAGATTTGCTTGCAAATGAATCTTGGTTTGTGGGAGTGAAAAATGAGCTCAGTGTGGTGCAGAGGCCCGATATGAATCTTGGCTCTGCCACTCAGGGGCTGTGTGACCTTAGGAAAGTCACTTCATCTCCTTGGGCCTCGTTTTTTTCTTTCTTTGTGAAGTTGGGGAGATGGTGAGAATTAAATATAGTAACGATGGATACAAAGGTGTTTGTAACATGTCAAATCCGATGCATTTATGAAAGATTCTCTCCTCTCCCCCCTCTTCCTCCTTCTCCTCTTCCTTTTTCCATCTCCTCTTCCTCCTCTTCCTGACTTGTGTATCATTCTCTAAGTCCAGAATTCCATTATGTAAAATGAATAGCAGGTTTATTAATATGCAAGGAAGGAAGGACCTATAGAATTAAATGTCTCTGAATCACAGTGGATGGAGACATGGACACCAGACTAGACATGAGATTTTATTTGATTTCTGCACCAGCTTGCCTATATAGAGATTTTAAAGGGATAATCCTGGAACATACACCTTGGACCCATCATTTTTCCTCCTTGGGCTTCATTTTTATCTTGAGTAAAGGGGTGGGATCTACCAGGGATGGCCAAGTAGTTTCTATACTAGGGACAAGCCTGGAGCTCTAATGGGCCCCATGGGAAATGGTGCCGGGCTGGACCAGTGATGTCGGCCACCTGTCAGGAAGAGCGATGGTACAGGTGCCCTGTACTGGCCCTTCCTGGTACAAAGTGTTATTTTGGGTGTCTCCTTGCAGTGATTCTCTAACTGAGGTGTCACAGTGAGTCAACCCAGAGATATATGCAGCCTAACATTTTGTCTATGGCAGAGGTGCCGAGAGAAGTACCATCGAAGAGTACACCTGTTTTCCAAGACTTCAACCTTAAAGTTTAAGGATTTGCTTCCTAACAGGCTATGATAATCGGTTAGGAATCAATCGCTTGTGAGTTTAACTAAGCTTTCTGGGAAATGATTTAAAATTTTCACCTTGGCAGCCTCCCGGGGAAATGAATTCTGTAAGTTTATTACCTACTGCATCACCTGGTGCTTCTTTTTAAATTTCTTTTTTAAATCATCCAAGCTATGAAAAGATAG
Source organism: Mirza zaza (assembly GCA_008750895.1). Taxonomy (NCBI): domain Eukaryota; kingdom Metazoa; phylum Chordata; class Mammalia; order Primates; family Cheirogaleidae; genus Mirza; species Mirza zaza. The sequence goes on from VSMD01037874.1 coordinate 3,849, forward strand.
GGGTGGTGGTGGTGTCTGCTTCTAACAAGGAGCTGGTGAATGTACTCAGTCACCTCTCAGCCTGCCCTGAATTCTGTGCTTTCATCTCCTGCCTTCTCGGTCTGTGACTCTCTGGAATGAAGACGACGGTTGTCCTGCTCCTCAGAGAACAGCCCATCCACACGGCACAGGTGGTGCTGACTTTTCCCAGTCTGGAGTAAATGCCACCTTCTCTCGGAAGCCCATCTGAATCTCCCCAACCTGAGTGTCCAAAGCCCTTGGGGCACTGTAAAAAGTATCTGCTGCATAGAGGAAAACTCTTTATATTTTAGGAAACACTTCCGAATCCTTTTGGGCCCCCCAATTATAATAATAGCAACAGTAATAGCTAATATTTATAAAATCTTGCTGTGTGTCAAATACTGTGCTAAGCATTTTTATCTCCCTAGATGGCCTCATCTTCACATCCAACTTTTGAGAGAAGTAACATCATTCCCCTTGAATAGGGGAGGAAACTGAGGCACTGAGAGATTAAGTTATTTTCTCAAATCGAAACGGGAGAAAGCAGAGGCTCAGAGAGGGTGAGTGACTAAATCTGGACCATAAAGTCAATAGGGGGCAGAGCCTTCCCTGATGTGGCCGTTTGCTGGCTCAAAACCAGCAAGAGAGGGAGGGACTTCTGCAGGAGGGGTGCTACAGTCTGATACAACATCGTCACATAATCGATGACATCTTCTCACCTTAGCTACTTGCTATTGATTGGAAGCAAGACACAGGTGTTACCCACACTCACGGGTTTTGGGGTATCTTTTTCTTATTTCTCCCACACTTTATAATCACCAGCTGTAGTGGGGATGAGCAGCACCAAGTGTGTACACCGTGTGATTGTGAGTGGGGCAGCGGGGGCTGCTTGTTGCTGGGGAATCATTAGTTACTTCCTAATGTCTGGGGGGTGGTGGCGTCTAACAACATCCCAATGGTTAAAGGGGTAGGTCTGACCTTCTGCTCTCTAAGAGCCACTTCCTCCTTATTAGCTTAAACATAGGAACTCATGGTCCGGTAGGGCCTAATCAATAGCCTGGGGCTACCCAACAGCTGCCAGCATCCTGCCAGAGGTTTGGAACAGTTAGTAATTGTCATTGAAGCTGAATGTAAGGAATGAGATGACTCTTGACTATTTGCATGTAATTTATCAAAATTATATCACAGAACTGGGGCATGATGAAGGATTGGTGTCAGAAAGGAAAATAGGTACGAATAGGTCCTTAGGCACCTAAGGAAGAAGCACTGGAAGGAAAATGGAACCAATCTCAGTTGAGCTCACTGTGTGTGCCAGGAGCTGTTCCCGGCCCCCAGACTTCACAAAGTCATTTAACTCTCATGAGTTCTCTGCGAGCCAAATGTATGTTCATTTTTCAAATGAGGAAGCTAAGGTTCAGAGAGGTTAAGTAACTTGCTCAAGGGCACACAGCTAATGAGTGGCAGAGGCAGGAATAAAACCTGGCTCTGTTTGACTGGAGGGCAAAGTGTTTGCCCTCAGTGGTAACAGCAAGGGCTCTCTGCACTTACCTTTACTATCTAAACACATTTAAACAACTCATCTGCATATGGATTTCACAGCAGGGGACCCAGGGGAATGCTTGGCTGGATCTGCCCTGTAGCAAGGCTGGGGGAGGGGAGGGGCAGGGAAGTGGCTATAGCATCGTTGCATCCCTACCCCAACTCCTCACAGCTCCTGGAGGAGGAGCTGGGCAGTGACAACAGCCTGAGATCTTCCAGGCAGGGCTTCGAGAGCCCTTGGTATGTCCTGATCTGTTCAGAGAATGCTGGAATTATGTCTCCACATTGTCTCCCAAGTATTTTCACTTTCTTCATCCCACTGTCACCTTCATAGGTCTCCATCATCTTTCTCTTGCAGACAATTGGGACACCAAACATGTGGCTGTCTCCAGTCCTCCTGTCTGATCCATTTGAAATAGGACAGTTACTGGCATCTCTTCAAAAGCAGAGGTTATGATCCATTTAATCTCCTTCCCGGAATGCTTCAAGGGCTTCCCTTTGCGTTTAGCATTGCATCCAAACTTCTAGACCCGGTTTCTAAGGCCCACAATTTTGTGGTGTCTTTAACTCCCACTTCTTGTCACTCCTTTCTCGTTCTTTCTAACCAAATAGAAATTATTTCTTTTTCTAAAATGCTTCATGCTCTCCCTGGCCCCAAGCCTTTGCTTGATACACTCTTGCTTGCTCTATCCTCACACCCCAGGTGATTCTTACAGAAATAGTCCTGTGTTTTCACCACCCAGCACTTCTTCCCTCTTCTGGAAATCGCACCTCGATTCTCCTTTGAGGAACTGCCACTCTCAGGTCATGGGGTTTGGTAGGACTGTGACAACACCCCAGTTCCTGGCCATAGGGAATCCACTCAGGACCTACTGTGACTCGAGCCTGGCCAGTGAGCACAGCACTGGGATTGTTGCTAGAACTATTGGGAGAGAAGGTTTCTCCAGGGGTTAAGCTCATAGCCTGCAAAGTGGGAGCTTTGGGGGCCTCTTTACCGCCCCCTGGAGAAAGACTGATTGAGATGAAGCTCACACAGAGAGACAGAATCCAGAGACAAAGACCATTTCTTGCAATGTCACTTCAGCATCTAGATCTAGTCCTGCCTGAAGCGTGAAACCCAACACTTTTCAGTTACATGAACCAATATATTTCCTTTTTCACTTTGGCCATTTTGAGTTAGATTTCTGTCCCTGTATTTGAAAGAGACCTGCCTGATATACTCATCTTTCCAGTTACAGCCTAAACCTCGGTCTTCATGCCTTATTTTGTATTTTAGCAGGTTTAAATCTCACTGTTATTTAATCAGTAATTTTTATTGAATACGTACTATATTCTAAATGCTGGGGTTTCAACAAAGCAGATAAAAATTCCTACCCTCAGGGAATATACAGTCTAGTGCAGGAGAGGAGTAACAAACAAGATAAGTAAAATATATAGTTTATTAATTGTGATAAGAGTTAAGGAAAAAATAAAACAAATTTGGGGAAAAATTCTAGCTATATGTGGGAGGGTAGGTGAAAGTAAATTTTGTATAGAGTGGTCAGGGAAGACTTTTCTGAGATGGAGGCATTGAAGCAAAATCCTGAAGGATGTGAGGAAGTGATCTATGTGGCTATCTGTGTTCCAGGCAAAAGGAATAGCACAATTAAAGATCTGAAATGGCAACATGCTGGTGGGTTACATACTCCCACAGTATTTCCATTTTACCTTTTTAATAACACATGTTAGATCATTAGATCTTATATTACAGCATGAATGCACTCTCTTCATATTTTATTTTCTCTGTGATTCAGTCTGAGTATTTTATTTTGACTGATCTTTGATTCTTTCTTCTGCTGAGTCCAATTTGCTAAGTCCATTCATTGAATTCTTCATTTCAGATACTGTATTTTCAAGTTTTAGAATTTCCACTTATTTATTTTTATAAATTTTTTCTTTATCTTCTAAAATTCGCTATCTGACCACTAATTCTGCACATATTTTCTTCTAAAATTCTTTAACATGTTTATAATAATTATTTTAAAGTCCATGTTTGCTTGTTCCCATGTCTGGGTCATCTGTGGGTCTATCTATATTGACTTTCTTTTCTCTTGATTATAGTCACATTTTCGTGATTCTTTGTATGTCTCATAATTTTTGATTCTTTGTTGGACATTTTGATTAAGAGAATAGTAGAGAATGAACTAGATAATATATTTTGTTTTGCCAGAGAGGGCCCACCCTTTTTGCTATCAGGAAGCTAGGGTGAGAGGCTGATCATTCAGATTCCACCGTGATCAAGCTGAGCTGGGCTGAGTTGAAACTTTAGTTTTAGTTTACCTCTGGTTTCAAATGGGATAACAGATATCTATCTTTGTCCTGCATCCCAGTGTCCAACTTCCTATGCTGCCACTACTGAGGGATGGTCCTTTGATCTTATTAGAATTTGGGATGGGAGGGAGTTGGTTTGCAGGTTTAGTTAGTTTTAATTCATCTCTGGATTTAGCCTAAATACTGCACAAAACTGCAAGATCCATCTCTGCTTTCCAGCTCCTCCCCCACAGCTGCTTGCTCAGCACAATTCCTATGGGGGAGAACTGTTTTGCCAAGAGATTTATTATTGCATTTGGACTCTTTGAGATTCCAATCTGTCACACCAGCCCACATTGTCACTAAAAGCTTGGCTGGTTTATCCTTGTTCCAGCAAACTTCCTGGGCCTGTAGCAGGCCTTCCTTTCCACCCACACATACCCAGACCCAGCAATCTGCCCCAGGTATGAGTGTAGCAGTTGCTCTTTTCTCACTGATAAAGGGCTTGTTCCTCTCTGGCATTTATTTCATTTAAATTCCTTTGCATCCACTGCTCTTTGGTGACCTTAAAGAGAAATGCAATATTTAGTTTATCTGGCATTTTGTTCTGTTAATGATGGGAACATTGGCCCTTTGTAACCTGTGTATCCTAACTGGCAGCGGATCTCCTGCATTAATGTCAGTGACAGTTACAACATTTGTGATTACTTATACAATTCCTGACTCCCTTGCCAATCTATAACCATTATGAGGGCATAAATTGTGTTTGCTTTGTTCAGTGAAGTACACCTGGTGCCTAGCCCAGGGGTTGGCGCATGTAGGTGCTCAGATGTATCACCCAGGCCCCCACCAAGGTCAGTTGTAGGGGCAGTGAGTTGGGTAGGACCATCTCAGTCCTTGAGCTGCTCATAGTTGGGCTGTGAGCCTGAGTCAGATCATACTCATTCCTTCAATTGGATAAGCCCAGGTTTTTAGGGCTGTGTCTCCAGCTTCATCATGATTTAGGGAAGTCGTCAACTTTGGCATGGGTCATGGAAGGGACAAACTTCCTTTTGTTCAGCTGGGCCTCTTTCCATGGTCCATCAGCTGAGTGCTTCTCTCCTCTCTGGATGGGGGAACAGACGGATTGTGGAGGGTGGGTGCCAAGTTTATGGGAAGATTGATGGTCTGGCCATCTCAGGGGCTGTGAGTCTCAGCTTGAAGAGGATCACATGCATGGAACAGGCTCTGCTGAGCGGAGAACCACTGACATTCAAGTTCACCAGCTCCTGCTAGGGAAAATAAAATCAAGATGAGAAAAATCACACACTTCCTGGCAGAGAGATATTTCTACTCAATCTTTATCAACAACAAGAAAAGCAATAGCAACTATTTATTGTTATTCTCTGTGCTGGGCACTGTGCTAACTCATATATATACATATATACATGCGTGTATGTCTACACACACACACACACACACACATCATTTAGCTAATGTCATCCTGTGAAGCAGGAAGATACTCTTATAATACCTCCTTAGCAGGTGACACACTTGGGTTCAGATAAGTCAAATTGCTTGCCAAAAGTCACACAATTATGTCATTAATTGTATACCTCTTCTGTGCCAGCCACTATAAATTCTCTTTACAAATATTGTTTCTTATTTTCTGAATTTGATAATAGGCCATTTATAAATAAGGATACTGAGATTCAGAAAAAGTAGGGAATTTTCTTAGCATTGCTTAGCCGATAAGTGCAAAAGTTAAGATTTGATCCCAGGTCAGTAACTCCAAAACCGAGAGTGTTTCCCCTCTGGCCTGGATAGCCCCCATTCTACCTGTGTCTGTCTTGATCCTGTCCCTGCCCTACTCTGTGCCCCAGGAGCCTGGCCTCTATGGACTACACCTACAGGGCTCTTGCCTTGACTTCTGGCAGGGTTTGGCCAGTGGGGGGAGTTGGAGGCTGGGAGGACCGGGAGGTTAGGGTCTGAACGCACCCTGACCTGCCTGCTGTGCTGTGGTTTGGGGTGGTGGATGCATCTCTCTCCACAGCTCTGTTAGGCAGCCCCCTTTTTAGGACCCAGCTATCAACTGGACTCTGATAGCAACTTTTTCTCCCCTTGTCCTTTCTGTCCTGGGGTGGTCACAGCTTCCTGCAGTTGCTGGTGCCTGGGTGCCTCAACATCCCCTCTGGGCTCTCCGAACCCTGCCCAGCCTTGTGTGCCCACCCTAGTCCTTCATTAAAAATCTCTTCAAAAATACCAGCTGAATGAGTTTCTGTTTCCTGCCAAGACCCTGACTGATATAATTTCTCATCAGAGATCCAAAATTTGGGGAATAAGATTTCAGAAGCTAGCTTGGCTTGGAGCCCATTTTGAAAAGATGTTCACTTCCTTCCAGAAAAACAGTTCCCATCCTGGCTGCATCTCACTGTCCCCTCTGGAGGTCTCCATGGCTTGACTTCAGGCTGTCCACCCCAGCCAGAGCACCCGGCCCCTGGGGTTGGCAACTGCGTGGCATTTCCGGGCATCTGTGTCTCCAGTCACCCTGTAGTTGCACTTCCGTGGCACCAATCACTGCGGCAGCTGAGAGCAGATACAATCTAATTAGACTCATTCTGGGTGTCGGTGGGAAGGAGAGGGACAGATGTCTCTTCCTTGTAGCCGTGGGAGCTGTTCCTGCTTGCAGGATGATGCATGAGTGGGATCTTTGGGTGGGAGCCCTCAGGGAGCAACTTTCCAGCCTGTCTGGGCCAAGGCGGGGGAAGATTTGGCCAAAGATCTCGTCCTGGGGAGGGAGCCTTCACTCCCTGTTGTTCTAACCTGTGTCTCTCTTCTCGGTTCTGCCTCCCGCCGCACCAGGCATCCAGCAGGGCTGGGAAACACAGGTCAGGGCTGGAGAGTGGGGTAGGAGGGGACCTGCGGTAAATGGAGACTGATGATGACAGTCTGCCGGCAGACAGCAGGTGTCATCCCCTCAGTTGGCAGAGGAGGCAAGGGGGAAGGAAGTGACATTCATGGCACATGCATCACTGATAGTCCCTGCTTGGTATGCGTTGTCTCATGTGGTCCTTAACACAACCTTAGGGAGGGGTGGTGGCGTCCCTACTTTGTGGTTGACGGAACTAAGGTTCAAAGAGGTGGTGTGATCTGCCCAAGCACACATGGTGGACAGCTGTGTGGATGGCTGGAAGAGGCAGACCAGGGTGGTAAAGCCAGGTGTGACTGACCGCTCTCTACACACCTCTGCAGGTCAGGTGAGCCTGCAAATGACAATGAACAACTGGCAAAGCTTCTAGAGGGAGAGGTGTCCTTGCCTCCTTCTCCCCTGTAGCTCCCTTTTGCACAGTGCTAGGCACATAGCAAGCTGCCCTGCATGAACTCCTTGAATCATAGGCTGTCTGAGACCTCAGAGATCACCTTTATCATCCAAAGAAGGTGACTGAGGCCCAGGGCAATGGAGAGATGTGTTGGAAAGCACACAGAGCACGGAGGTAGGGCAGAGTCTTACAAATGGTCCCAAAATGCCAGGTGTGATGTGCCATGCCACCCCTCCCACGAAGCCAGGTTCTGTCTGCTCTCGGTCCATGCCTGCAGCTCTTCTCCTTGCTCTGTGTATTCAGTAACACCTGCAAGCTAGCGAGGCGCGGATGGCTCACCTGTCCATTGAAAGGGTCTCAGATTTAGGTTTCCATCATTCCCAAATGCAAGAGGAGTCGCCAATCTTGTCAAGCTTCATGGTATGGAGTATGATTTTCCTTTGCTTCTGTAGAAATCATTTAAATCTCCGAACTTCAGTTTTTTGGCCTATGAAATGAGAATAATGATACTTGCTTCAGAAAGCTGTTGTGAGGATCAAAGAGCTAATGGATGTGGCAAGACCAGAAACTTTAAACAATGCAGAGCCAACGTGAGAGGCCGTGGCAGCAGCAGAATGTCTACACGGGAGGGGGTGAGGGACAGTAGCTGTGCAGGGCCATTAGGCAAATCTTTGTGACGCTTGTCTGCACAGAAAGCATTTTTTGGTTTTAAAGCAAATTTACATTTTCTCCGGTGCTTTTGCTGGGTGGCTAATGGAGGCTGGGTGGGAGGAGTTAGCCCCTCAAGCTCGTCCTTGGTGTCCTGTTGGTTATTATAGCGATATTACCGATAACATAGAATGGCCTTTTATATCTTGTGGGACCGGAGGCTATCTTAATATTAATTCTAGAGTTGCAGTATCCAATGTGGTAGTCACTAGCCGCATGCAGCTATTTAAGTTTAAATCCATCAAACTTCTATAAAGTTAACGATTCAATTCATTAGTCACCCTGGGCCCCATTTTAAGTGTCCTTAGCCCCATGTGGCTAGTGGTTGCCATATGTAGACAGCCCAGATATAGAACGTCTTCATCATGGCAGAAAATTCTGTTGAGCAGCACTGTTTCTAGAAGCTCCACCAACATGAAAGCTGGCCAAGTTATCAAGGTTCATCTAGTCTAATTCACAATTTTGCCAAGAAAGAAACTAAGGCACAGAAAAGTACAGTTGTCCTGGGATCCAATGTGCCCAACGTGCTTGGGTAGTGACTTAAGGATGTTGAGTAATCAACTGACACTCTGGGGGCTGAGGCCAGCAGCTGAAGGTGGTTTTGGAAGACAAGGGCATCCCACCTCCTCAACCCTGAGAGTGGCCAGATGGGATGGAGATAGGGAGGGGAGAGGTAGACACCTGCCTGGGGCAGATTGTGTGACTCAGGTCACTGCTTGTTGGTGGCTCCCTTGATGAAGGATGCTGTGTCTGTATCCTTAGATCTTGCTGAGAGCCTTGGTGTAATTCCGTGGGTGACTCTGAGATCCCTGGCTTGGAGGCTACACTAGTTAGATGGCCTGGCCAACCCAAACTGGGCTTGACTCTAATTTTGGCAGACGGACATGGAGCCTTGGGAGTCACACAGGCCTGGGGTTAAATCCGCTCCACTACCCCACAGTTGGTAAAACTGTGTGCAGGAGATTCGACCTATTTGAGCCCCAATGTTCTCAGCTGTAAAATGAGAATAATAGGAATAGTCTTCTCTTAGGGTTGTAGAAATTTTTAAAAAATGAGCAGATAAAATTGTGTGTATTTATCGGGTTCAACGTGATGTTTCAAAGTGTGTATACCATGTGGAATGGTTAAATCTAGCTAATTAACAAACAAATTGCCTCACATCATTATCATTTTTGTGGTGGGAACACCTAACATCCACCCTGTTTTTTAAGAATACAATATATTGTCATTAACTGTAGTCAGCATGCTGTGCAGTAGTGACTTGAACTTATTCCTCCTGTCTAACCATAACTATGTATCCTTTGACCAACATCTCTCCAGCCCACCCTCCCCCAACCACCCCAGCCACTGGGGACCACCATCCTGCTCTTTACTAACATGAGATTAGCTGTTTTGTATTCCACATACAAGTGAGATCACGCAGTGTTTGTCTTTCTGTGCTGGGCTTATTTTACCTAACGTAATGCCCTCCAGGTTCATCTATGTTGTTGAAAATGACAGGATTTCCTTCTTTTTTATGGCTGAATAGTATTCCATTGTGTATACATGCTACGTCGTCTTCAGACATTCATTTATTGATGAGCATGAGCCCTGTGCTAAATATTCTACATGCAAACTGAGCACAGGGCCTAGCCCCAGTGAGTGCTTAATAAATATTATTATTGAATAGCATCATTAGAGGTGGTTTAATGTGTAATTTCAAATATGCCCAAATTTGATTATTATCTGAATTACACAGTCTTAATATGAAATGATTATAAAAGGACTTACCATATTGCACATCTACCTTCCTGTGTTTTTCATATTGAAACTGTTTCTATGGCTCCAGCTGGCACCTGTGAGGAGCATCTTTTTGGCCCTTCTGGGGTAGTTAACACACAGCTTTGGAGCCAGAGCTGGTTGGGAACCTTTAGTGCGTTTGGATGGTGGACCAGAGAAGATGCTGTCCCCCTGGATCAGGGCTTGTGCGAGGGTTTCCAAGCTCGCCCACTCACAACTCTGGCCCCATAACTAGTGGAACAGCACCTGACGAAGGTTCTGGGACTGAGCCCAGAACCTCTCATACACAGACTGGAGAAACGAATCTGCTGTAATTGTGACAGCCAGCTGTTCCCCCAGACTGAGACTTCAAAGAGAGGCAACTAGAGAGGAAATCCATTTCCATCTCTGAGTGCACAGGCTGCAGAATGCCTGTCGGAGGCTCTTGCCTACAAAGGTCAGACCAGATAGAAGCGGAAACGTGTGTGCATTAACACCCACAGTCGTACGTATCACACAAGCCAGGGAAAATGAAAATTGCAGAAAAATCCCTCCACGAGGGGGTTGGAAGACCATCCACGTCACCAAGAGGGGTGTATTATGGAAGGAAAGAAACTCCAGAATGAGCAGACCCCCAACTGGAAATGATCTGCCTATAGGCCGAGATTTCTAGGCCCTGTTTTTCATTCTAGAAGGCCTGGGAAATTATGTTTTGTAACAAGGGATTCCAGTCCATACTTTTTATTCAACCTTCCTTCCATTATGGACATTCAGGGAGTCTAAGCACATGGGTGTAGAGAACTTCAGCTTAACAAGATGCCCCAGTGATTATCTGCTCTCTCGAAGACAAAGGCAGCCAAAAATTGACTTTAATTCTTATTTATCTCACTGAGACACTTCCTCATTTGCCCATTTATTTAATACACATTCACTGGGCATGTAGTAAATTCTATTAATACTTCTATCAGTTTTCTCAACTGCAAAATGGGAATCCTATTAGAACCTAACTCGCTAGGCTGTTGTAAGGATTAAATTAAGTAATGTACATAAAGCTTTTAGCACAAAGGCTGAAAACAGAGCGCGTGCCTAATTTAGGAATGGTTTGGAGGAGTAGTCTGCAGGAGGTACTGTGCCAGGCATTAAATCCACAGAGATAAGACCAACTCTTTGATCTAGGAAAGTTCTCTAATGGGGCAGATGATAAATTATCTGTAGAGGCATGTTCTAGTTACAATAGGAGTACAGAAGAGGGAGTGACTACCTTTGTATGGGAGAGGCAGAGAAATTTTCAGAGAAGAGAGGCATTTCAATGGGGTTTTGAAGAATGGATAAGAGTTCACCATGTGATGGGCAGGTAAGTATCTTCCAAAGAGGGATTGCCATGTCTAAATACAGATGCTGATAAGAAATCTCTCTTGGCTTTCTCTCTCTGTCTCTTAGGCTGAGGCCCTAGACAGTCCTGCCAAGTAAAGTAACTAACCCCTATGTGTTATGGATCAGGTACCAGTTCTCAATGCTCTAGCAGCCCAAACAGAACTCTGCTCGCTCTGCTTGGAACCTGGATGCTGTGACCTCGGCCCTGCGCTCAGCTTGGCTTTGGACATCACATGCTGTTGGCTGGGCTCCTCTCAGGCTGACCTCCCTGGTGACGCACGAAACTCCACTGTCCCAAGGTGGTGGAGCCAGAAACAGAATGCTACATCTACTCCCAAATTTGATTGGAGAAACAATGCTGGACACTGGGTTGAGGAATCTAGAGAATCCAAGGAGGGTGGAAATTGCTTTCCTACAGTTCTGACCGAGCGAGGGGCAGAGGTGCGATTGGAACTCAGACGGGTCTTGTTCTCAAGCCGCGGTTCTCCGAGGCTTTGCCCTGAGTCCTCCCCGACTTCACAGCCCTTTCCTTCCTCCTCTGAGGACATTTCTCCACTCATCCTTTAAGTACCTGCCACGTGCCAGGGGCTCCTTTCGACACTTTGGATGAACACGAACGGAGCCAAGTCCTTGCCCTGTGCCTTGCATTCTAATAGGGAGGGCAGGGGATGGCAGGGAATGCCAAAGGCCCGAACTTTAGGGAGTTTAATTCAAATGGAGGTGACAGATAAAAAATGCATAAGCAAAGTCAGGCTAGGCACTGTGAGGGAGGCAAACATGATGCGTGACAGCAAAGGAAGTGGGGAACCGCTTTGGCCATCAGGGGAGGCCTGTGTAAGCAGGTGGCATTGACTGGAGTCTTGAAGGTTGAGGAGGGAAGCATTGTCTCGGCCAAGCAATGCCTGCTGGTCCCTCTGGCCGGAGCAGCCTGGGGCTGTCTGTCTGGAAACTGGCTCTCCACCCAGCATGCAGGAGACAGTGCCCTCCCTCCGCACCCCAGCGACTTGTGCGGCCTCCCCCGCCTTCTCATCTCTGCCAGCAAGGCCTCCCGGTTCCTGTCTACTGGGCCACTTCCTTCTGTGTTCAGAGACACTTTATGTGTCACTGTGCCTGGGAAGCTCTTCAACCCCTGTCTCTACACCAGGCAGAGTTAAGGCCCTCCTGTGTTTGCAGAGGAACTTTCCTGAACGCAGATATCCCGTACCGAGTACATGGTGTGGGCTCGTCTGCTCATTCGTCTCCCTGCCAGGCTGCGAACGTCTTGAGGGCAGAAACGGTGCTGGGCTCACCTCTGCTGCCCGGCTCTTGGTCGACCGCACAAGTTGCAGGTGCATAATACATATCTGCTGCATGAACGAATAAATGATTTAGCTCCCTGAGGGCAGGAGCCACATCTTCTAACTCTCCCCCCACCTCCCTGTCCCTCTGTACCCCCGCAGTGCCGGGTACAAACTGAGAACCTGATAAATGCTTATAGAATAAATGATTATTTTAATTACTCAACGAGTCACCACAGGGTTCCTTTAAATAGCACTTATTCTGGTACATTTAAATGTTCATTTATAAATAATTAACTATGTCACCAGGAGGCTTGGAGAAAGGAGACTCATGGGGAGGGAGGAGCTGGCAGAAAAGCGCAAGGTTGGGCAGGACAATGGGAGAGGAAGGAACGATGGCTGGAGCCTGGGTCCTGGGCAGCAGGCTCTAAGAAGCAGTATGAGCTCAAGCTCTCACAGCCATATGCAGACAGGGAGAATGGTTTTGCTTTAACTGCTTCTCAGGGTTGCAAGGACTGGATGTATTATAGTCTTCCAGGACTAGGGGTACAACGGTGCACATTGCAGATGAGCTTGTCTTTAAAGGGCTTATACGCAAGTGAGTTGATCATGGTAGGCCTTGTGGGTGCTCCCTCTGAAGCACACTTTCTGGTATTCACACCTGTGGAGTCCCTCCCACCTGGACTCTGAGCTTGGCCCTGGGGCTTGTTTGGGCCAATGGGACATTAGCAAGTGTTATGAGACAAGCTTGCACATTGGGGTTTCTCCTCTTAGAATGCTCACTCTGGGAAGCCAGCCATCACGCTGTAAAAAAAGGCCTGTGTTAGACTACTGAATGATGAGGGATCATGTGGAGAGAGGGGCCCCAGAGCAAGAGAAGCTAACCTGGATGTTTCAGCCTTAGCATCGTGCCCAGCTAAGCTCTCAGGTGCATGAGCAACATCAGCTATACCACGTGGAGCAGAAGAACCACCTGGTTGAGCTCAATCAACCACAGAATTGCAGAAGTAATAAATCATAATTGTTTTAAGCACCAAGTTAGCATTGACCACTGAAACAAATATACATGGACATGTATTATACAAATGTTAAGCTGCTAGCTCTAAAATTCACTTCCAGAGGAAGTTATAGGACTTGGGAAAGGCGACTAAATGTAACCTATGGGAAACTATAACACTAACAATTTTTATTTACTTATTGAAAGCTTATAATATGCCACAAAACTTGCCAATAATAATAATTATAATAGCTCCCATTTATTGAGATTTTTCTATGCACCAGTCATTGTTCTGAGTGGCTTACATGAATTGTCTCATTTAATCCTAAAACAACTCTATGAGGTAGCACTGTATTGATCCGCATTTTTTTATGTATAAAGAAACTCAGACACACAGGGGTTAATAACTTGCCAGATATTACCCAGCTAGTAGGAGGTGGAGCTGGGATTCAAGCTGGCTAACTCTAGCCTCTTACAACTCAAGAGTATGGCTCACCGACCAGCAGCATTGGCCTTACCTGGGAACTTGCTAGAAATGTCAAGTCTCATCCCCACCCCAGGCCCACTGAATCTGAATTTGCATCTTAACAAGGTCCCCAGGTGATTTGTGTACACATGAAAATTTGAGAAGTGCTGCTCTAGACCACACTTATGCTTGGCACAGTTGGTTAACAAGTTTCCAGGTGATTCTTATGCTTATTAAATTTTGACAGCCACAGGCCTGAGGGAGCAGCCTTGCTCCAAAGGGCCCGGTCTAGACTCTCTCTGCACTGTGGAGTAAGCAAAGATTTTCCTGGGCTTTCAGATAAGGACACGTGTGGCATAATGAAAATAATACACTTTTCAGTGCTTGGCTGACTTGAATTTGAAGCTATGTCTGTCAACTGTCGGCTGGGATAATGAGCAAGTCATTTCTTGTTACCTCAGCATTCTCCTCTGTGAAATGGGTGTGGTGAGACCTAATTCATCCTCACCTTGCCTGATTTGAGCCATCCAACGAACCATGTATTTTTGTGTTTGGGCCAAGAGGTCTGTCACTAACTTCCTTTAATGTGAGCACATCTAGAGCATTTATGTTGTCGAGTGGTAGAGAACCTGGTTCCTCGGTCGGTGCCTTCCCTTACGAGTGAGGTGAGTGCTGGCTGCCCTCATCTCGAATGGACCGACTGGGCATTTCATGGGTCAGGATGGACTCCGGTGATTTACGTGTGTGTGTTGGGGAGGGCAAGGAGGAGAGGGCTCCTGGACACTTCATGAATTTTTTTCCTGGATTTTCAAGGACGAAGTTTATCCCCTTCCCTCAGGGTAGCCGTGTTAACCTCAAGGCGATTTCCAAGCCAACCAGAAATTCTTAATTGTGGGACATGGTTTTGACCATTTTGCCTTTCTTTTCCTGAGGGCTGGGAATTCGCAGTGTTAGGAAATAAAAGCAAAGGTACTTTGAAAATGGAAAAGTCATAAGTTCCAAGCATGGGTGCTAAATTAATATGGGAAACGCTTCTTGGACCAAGTTGGGGCTACACTCTAGGCCCACCTGGAGGTCCCTGCTTACGCTATGCTCATGGAAGGCAGGGGCATGCCACGTCACTCTGGCCCTGCCCGGCCTCTGCCCAGCAGCCTTGCTCATCTCCCAGCTTGAGCATGGGCCCTGGAGAGGCACCCATAGGAGGCAGCCCACTGGTGCCCTGGGGGGAGAGTATTTGGCTTTATGCAGCCACACCTAGAAGGAATTTACCTTCCTGCCTGGCAGTGCAGACCAGAGTCAGTGATGTGGATTTTCAGCTCGAACATCACACATTAGTTTTTCATGGCCACTTAGACCTGGTTTTTCTTTGTTTTCCTCCTCTTGATAGCAGTTTCCCTTTGGGCATGGCTATTGAGACCTCCCTCCCTGGGAAACAGCTTGGGCTCCAGGAGGCAGGAGCTAAATGGGAAGAGAGGCTGCAACCAGTGCTTAATCCTGGGCAACAAAGGATGTGAGCAATGGTTGGCTTTGTGCACTGATCTGCTTAATGAACGCATGTCCTGGGAAACCTGGGGGCCACTGGGGAGCTACTAATGGAGGCTAGGAGGGCAGCTAGGGTGGGGCTTCACTGTTTCAGACTTGACTGTGCAAGGCCTGTTCAAGGCACTCAACTCGAGGTACATCATTAATTCTCACCCCAGTTAATCCAGATGGAGATGGTCATCTTTGTATTGTACATGAGGAAATCGGCTCAGAGACAGTAGAAAACTTGCTCAAGGTCACGCAACTAAGACGTGGTGAGGTCAGGATTTGCCTAATTTCTCTCTTGCATATTTGGTCATTGGGACTGCAGACTCACCAAAACATTGAATCTGAACATAGAAGGGACTTTCAAGTGTGTTCGTAGTCCACCTGTTCACTGAATACAGGAACCCCTTTGATACCATCCTCACCTGTGGCCCTGCAAGCTCCACCGAAGTAATTTAGAGTGATGGGGAGCTCACTACCTTCTAAGGCAGCTGGCTCCTTTGCTACACAACACTACACTGACAAAATTCTTTCCCTTGGGCTGAATCTCCCTTGCTGGGTCTTCCTCCTGGGGTCTCTTCCCCACATTGCTTTTCAGAGGCTGAGGCCTCATTGCCTTTGCTCTCAGATCTCCTGGCAACCCAGTCTTGTTCATTCAACTCCCTGGCTGTGCCATTGCAGATAAAGGAGCCCACCTGACATTGTTCCTGCCTACAATGGGCTGATTTGTCCAAGGGAGAGGACTGAGTACCAGGGGCTGAGGAAGCATTTCCAAGGAGCAGGAACCAGAGCCAGCCTGGCAGTGTTTAAATAGCAAAATTCTCACTTGTTCTGCTTGCCTGGTGGTGCACAGCCAGCTAATGGCAGAGGGGACTCAGACCCAGGGGGACTTGACCCTGAGGTTTGCTCACCTGCCATACTACATGCTTCTTCCCGTGGGCTCATCTGCAATAACCACTTCTGAGTCCATTGCCAGGATGCCCCAGCATATTTTTTTAAAATTTATTTACATGAATGGACAATATTTATTTAAACAGAGCTCAATGGGGTAACCATGGTATCATCAGAGTGCATCCAGAGGACCCAGCATCTTTTGATCATCCAGGAACAGGGACACCCTAGGAGAGTCAGTGCCCACCAGTTGGGGAGCTTCTGAGCAGAGCTCTCCTGGCCAACACCTACTGTGCACTCCCTGGCTTCCCAGGAGGGCTGCTCAACACAAGTGTGCAACTAACCTGCTGTGTGACCTGCGGCAAGACTCCTCCCTTCTCGAGGCCTTGCCTTCCTCCTCTGTAGCACAGGCGCTTTGGGCCAGGCCAGCATCTCTCTAGTAGCTGCCTGCTCTGCTGAGGACCCTACCCTGGACCCTACCCCAGAGACTGCTGCTCAACTGGTCTGGTCTGGGCAATGATATTTTTTAAGAGCTTCCCAGGGGATTCCAATGTGCAGTGAGACTTATGAACCAGTGGGCTAGAGAATAATTTCTTCTTTGGATTTGTAAAAAGACTTGGAGTTTACCCAGTTTTGCATGTGTCATCTCATTTGATTGCCAGGAGAAGAGGTGGGTGGGTTAGGGATTCTGGTTTCCACTTTGTAGAGAGTTTAAGCAGCTCATTCAAGGCCACACAGAGGGGATACAGCAGCATAGCAGGGCTGGGATCCTAAATTAGAATTTCTGATTGTAATTCCTGGGCTCTTTTCATGATACCAGGCTGCCCTGTCTATAGCCCCTTTCTGCTCCAACAGTCCTGTGTCACTCACTGCCAGAGGGGCTGGCATCCTCCCGTGCAAGCCTTCTGCTGTTCAATATCAACAGTGATAACAATACTAATATGGCAACACTTATAGCTTACTAGGTACCCGCAATGTGCTGGGCCCTCCATGTGCATTGCTTCCTGGAGTTCTCCCAGCAACACTCCCGGGGGGGGGGGGTATAGTCCCCTTGTGTTAGCAGATGAGGAATTTGAGGTACAGTGAGGTTTAGAAATTTGCCCTGAGCCACACAGCTCAGTTCATGGCAGAGCTGGGTTTGAACCACGGTTTGTGTGATTTGCCACGTCCAGTCACCGTCCCCTGCTCCACACGGCCTCACGCCAGGAGCAAGGCAAGTTTCAAACCTTCCTGCCACCCAAAGAGCCTTGTGACTCGTGAGTGATTCTCAGTCACTCCCGGGTATTGATGGATGTCTGCCTTCCCTGGCAAGGTTTTGCTGAGCCCTGTGGCTTGGATTCAATTACACAATCGAAAAGACAAACAAATTAAAAGAGGAGCAGGACTCTGTAAACAGCTTCTTTAATGACTCTGAGGACCAAGCCTGCCTCTCCCCTTTGGCATGAGCATCTCTCGGCATCTTGGATTTCTGGCTTTTCTAATAGGCCTCAGCAGTGCGTTAGGTCAGGGGACAGGCAGAGTGAATAGTCCTTAGAGTAAGCACGTTGCTTTAAAAGGGCCCTAGGGTGCGTGTTTGAAACCAGAAGTTCTAAAAATTTGGTGGCACACTGGCATCCCTCTCCTGGGAGCTTGTTAGCAATATAGGTTCCGGAGCCCCACCCAGACATGCGGGTTCTGTAAGCCTATGGGGTCGGGCCCAGGAATCTGCACCCTACCCAGACCTGCACAAGGTGACTGTGACTCAGCTGGCCCCTGATGGGTACATTTAGGAACCCCAAGTTCTTCCTTAGATAAGGCCCAAAGTGGGGAGTGACCCGCCCAAAATTACAGGTCAGCAGGAAAGCTGAAGTCCCCATTCAAGTTCTCTCAGTGACCTCATCCTACCTCATTTTGGGAATTTGTTCTGTAGTGCCAGAGATGTGGGGTCATGGTAGCCCACATTTCCTATATTCATTTCCTAGGGCTGCTGTGACAAAGTATTTAATACCACAAACTCAGTGACTCAGAACAACAGAAGTTTATTGTCTCAGTTCTGGATGCTAGAAGTTCAACATCAAGGTGTCGGCAGCCCACACCGCCTCTGAAGGCTCTGGGTGGGATCCCTGTGTCCTCCAGCTTTGGTGTTGGTCGGTGGTCCTTGGTGTTCCTTGCCTTGCAGCTGTGTCACTCCAGTCTCTGCCTCCATCTTCACATGGCCTTTGTCCCTGTGTGTCTGTGTCTCTATGTCTCTCAAAAGGAAACCAGTTATTGGATTTAGGGCCCATCTGAATCCAGTATGATCTCAACTAGTGACATCTCCAAAGACCTTCATTTCCAAATGAGGTCACATTCTGAGGTTCTGGGTAGGCATGAATTTTGGGGGACACTATTCAATCTACAATAGCAGGTAATAGACCCTTTCACCCCAGCTCTCCGAATAGGAGGACTCTTCTCAACTTTCAGGTCTTAGGGAGAAAGCTGCCTCCCCAGAGAAGCCCTCCCTGACTACTCCGTCTACACCAACAGCCTCTCACCCAATTCTTCTGCATCTCTATCCAGCAGGCTGGTCATTACCTATCTGCACCCCAGAACCTAAACTCCTTGGGAACTGGAACCATGCCGATTCTATTCTTCTGGTGCCAAAGTAGCCTTGGGCGTGTGGTTGGTGGGCGGGCACTGAAGGATGAAGGAGGAGTCCCCTTCGCAGCAGGCAGCATGAAGCAGGGGAGGAAGCAGGTGCTGGTCCCAGCCCAGCCCCTCCCTTGCTGTGTGACCTCAGGGAGTCTCTGGGCAGTTCAGGGTCTCAACAGCCTTGTTTTAAGAGGAGGCCCAGTGGGAGTCTCTGCAGGGGCTGTCATTTAAGAGGGGTTCGTCACTGTTTCCATCCTCACAACAAGTACCTGGTGTTCAGAAGCCCCTCTTAATGGGTCTCCTCTCCTCCCAGCCTTCCTCGGGGCCCATTAGCTGCAGTTTTCCATGCTACTAATTTGGATGATTTTGCTTTTCTCAGCATGTATAAACACTCTCCTTTTCTCCCCTACCTTCCCCAACCCCCAACCACGAGTTTCCCTCTTCCCAACTCTGCTGCTCCGAAGTGAGGTCAGGTGCTCACCGTACCAGTGAGTCTAATTACCCAGGAAAGTAATTAACATTTCTAATAGAAACTGCCACTGCTCATTTTCATCGGGGCCACACTAAAGCAATAAGGTAAAAGAGTTTTGTAATTAAAGACTCGTTATTGTGGGCTCCCCATTCCATCCTGCAACTAAGAAGACTTTTGCTGGGGAAATGAGTGTTCTGAGCTTCCCAGAGAGGGTCGGGGTCCCCACTGGAAAACCTCAGTGATTCTTTTTCTCATCTCCTGCTCGGTTTCCCTCTTCACCTGGGGCTCCATCTTCTGGCTTCTGTCTTTGTGTTAGTTTGTTTTGCGTTGCTGTGAAAGAATACCTGAAACTGGTGTAACTTATAAAGAGAAGACGTTTATTTGGCTCACGGTTCTGCAGATCGTGCAGACATGGCACCGGCACCTGCTTCTGGGGAGGGCTTCAGGGAGCTTCCAGTCAAGGCAGGAGGTAAAGGGGGAGCAGGTGTGTCCCGTGGCCAGAGCAGGAGCAAGAGAGACAGAGAGGACGGTTGTCCGTGCTCCTTTAAACAACCAGCTCTCAAAAGCTGTGAACTAATAAAGCCAGAGCTCACTCATCATCTCAGGTGGGGTGCGGAGCCATTCATGAGGGATCCGCCCCCATCACCCAAACATCTCCCACCAGGTCCCACCCTCGATATTGGGGATCAGATTTCAGTATGAGATTTGGAGGGGCCAAACATCCAAACTGTATCACTCTTCTCTTAGACAAAGCCTTGTTCTAGAAGCAAAGGCTGAACAACCCATAAAGACGCTTGGCTGTGACCTGAATGACGCCTCAGTGTAGCTTGGAAGCGTGAGGCTGCGTGATTAAGGGTAAAGGTGCAGGAGGGGGTTGGGGTGGGGGGTTACAGCAAGAGCCGGTGGAGGAGCCACACGGGGGCCAGGGCGAGGTGCACAGAGCGGGAGGGGGGTGTTGCTTGGAACTTCATTTCTCCTGTCCTTGTTGTACCATCTGGACAAATTGCCCATATTCTCTGGGGCAGTTTGTTCATATTTAAGAAAAAGGGCACATATAACTCGATTGGGAGGCTGGTGTTCGAAGATAAATGATGATAATTCTTGTGGCTTAATTTTATAGAGCATTTACTATTTGTTGAACTCTCTTGGGCATTTCACAGGGATTAACTCATTTAATTTGCATAGCAACTTTATGAAGTTAAGTATATTTAGTATCCCCATTTTCCACATGAGGAAACTGAGGCACAGAAATGTTAGGTAGCTCGCTCAAGGTCATATAGCAAGTAATTGGGAGGGCTGGCAGCCCAGCTGTGCTCTTAGTGCCTCTCCTATGGTCCCATGAGATTTTGTTATCTCACCACCAAGGAGTGTTGCTAAGGGTACAGATCCGTGGCCTGTGTTTGCAAAGGTGTAATACAAGGGCCAGGGTGGGTTTTCTGGCCATCCAGGCGAGGAGGTGTAGATTCTAGTCTGAGGGTTTGAGATGCACCCCCCCCCCCCAGAGACCCACAGGGCCAGAGTCGTGGGACATGGAACACAGAGAATGGGCCCTGAGGCCAGGGAGACTTGGGTTCCAACCATTATTCTGTCACTGGCTGTGTTACTTTGGGGAAATTACTTCTCTGAGCCTTGGTTTTCCTTACCTACAAAATGGGAACCTGCTAAAATGATTGCAATCATTAATAAGATAATATTGGTAAAAACTGCCAGGCGCATAAGAGGTGCTCATTAAGTTGTGACTCCCTTTCTCCCTCTTTCTCATCTCTTCTTCTGCATTTAATACTTATTCATTCAGATAATAATTTTGCCTGTCTACTGTGGAGTGAGACCCATGTTAGGCCTGGACTAAAGAGTGGTGACAAGTCGAAGTTTTTGTCTTCTTGGAGCTTACACATAATGGGGCCAAAGGTTAATAAACAAGAAAACAAACATTATGTACTAGAACATCAAGTAAGAAGACTTTCTCTCCATATGAACTGTGGGGATGGGGAAACTTGACTAGTTTATCACCGAGGTCCCATTTATATGATAATAAGTTGTCATTCGAGGTGGATTTTTTTTTTTTTTGAACATCAGCAGCTGAAGGCCTTGGTGGAGGTTGACTTATTTATAAAGAGTGTGCCACAGGTTATAGGAGCCTGGGAAAAGGAGAAAGGGGAGGAAAGGATGAGAGAAGGAAAAGGTTGAGGCCAGGACTCAACCAAGAAACAAACAAAATAAAACAAGGGAAGAGAAAGAATGAGACCAGGAAGAACAATGAGGCCAGGAGCCAGAAGAACAGGAAGTGTGGGCGGGTGTGTTGAGGCAGGTGTGGGGAACAGACAACCAAATCCATGTGTCTGTGAGTAGCAGGCCCCCAACAGTGGGTGTGGACATGGCCTCCGGGGCCATCTGTGTCACTGAAGGCAGTCTCAACCTCTCCAAGCTTTAGCTCTCACCCACAAAACAGGCATCATATAATGTGTTAGTTATCTATGGCTGTGTAACAATTGCTCCAAAATGTAGCAGGTTAAAGCAACAAACATTTACTGTTTCACAGTTCCTATGGCTTAGCTGGGTCTTCTGGCTCCGGGTCTCTTTTCAGGCTGTAATTCAGGCGTCAGCTGAATTGGAGCCATCTCAAGACTGGACTGACAGCTGCTTATTGGCTCACTCAAGCGGTTGTTGGTAGGATTCAGTTCCTCTTGGCTTGCTGGACTGAAGGCCTCAGTTTCCCACTGGCTGTTGCCTGAGGCCTCTCTCATTTCCTTCCCACGTGGGCCCCTCCCTAGGGCGGCTCACAGCCTGGCAGCTGCTTCAGACTGAGTGAACCTTGAGAGCAGGAGAGGACAGGTAAGATGGGAGTCAGAGTCCTTTTGTAACCTAATCTCACAAGTGACATCCATTGTCTTTGCAGTGTTCCATTCATTAGAAGGGAGACACTAGATCTGGCCCACACTCCAGGGGAGGAGATTACTTAAGGGAATGAATTCCAGGAAGCAGAGATCATTGGGAGCTGTCTTAGAAGCTACCTATTATAGGTAACCTCCCAAGACTTTTGTGAGGATTAAATGAGAAGGTTCAGGAGGTAGTTCTTTTTATTGCTATTATTGTTAGGGTTTGGTGAATGTCCATTGCTACTGCTCTTCTGCAGATGATAATGGAGGACTACATCTGAGTGGACAGTAAAGTCCACAGTGGATGGTGCATCAGTTATCTATGGCCACAGCAATGCTGCATAACACACAATCCTCAAAACACAGTGGCATTCTACAATCACACTTATTTTTGCTTATGGATCTGTGGATTGACTGGGAGTTTCTGCTAATCTGAGCTGGGCTTGGTGGGCATGTCTGGGGTCAACTACAAGTCAGCTAGGTGGCTTTGCTGATTTTGGTGGACTTTCTCAGCATCTAATGCTTCAACAGGAACAACTGACTTGTCTCTGCTCCACGTGGTCTCTCACCTTCCAGCAGGCTAGCCTGGACTTGTTCTCAGGGAACCCTTTCCAAACAGGGCTTCAAAAGAGTGAATGGAAGTTTGTAGACTTTCTAAAGCCTAGATTTAAACAGGCACACACCACTTCTGCTTTGGCTAAAGCACATCACAAGACCAGCCTGGATCCAGACTCCCCCTCTTGGGAGGAGGAGCTGCACAGTCATATTACAAAAGGGCAGAGGTATAAAGAGGGGAAAAATGAAGATTATTTTTGCAATCAATCTACAACATATTGGAAAATAAAGAGACCTGGAATTTAAATGTTATATAATATTTTCTAAAATATTTGGGTAATTCTGAGGGAAAAAAAATCAGAATAGGTATTGAGTCCCATTACTGAGTTTTGGATTTCATATCAAGTATAAATATAGTACTAATAGTGAAACTCTAAAAACATTTGCTCATTCATCCATGTATTCATTCACTCATCAAACATTTAAAACATGGGTTGGCAAACTTTTTCTATAAAGGGTAAGATAGTAAATATTTAGGCTTTTGGGCCACATATTTCCTGTTGCAACTACTCAATTCTACCTTTGGAAAGCAGCCTGAGTCAGAGCACCCAAAGGTTGGGGGATTTCCTAGAGTGTCCCCTGTTTAGGTGGGTCCTGTCATGAAATGTTTCCAGCATAATTCAGATTGACACCAGCTGGAGATTCCATTAGCCAATCCCCCGGCTCACAGGTGAGCTCCATCCACAGCAGCCAGGGTCTCTGGGGCACCTGCTGTGCACCTGCTGTGTGCCATCATTGTGCTGGGTGCTCAGCATGTGCATGGACTTCTTGTGAACTCTTGACTACAACCCTGTGAGTTAGGTGCTGTTGCTTCTGACCTTACAGATAGGAAAGTGGAGACCCAGAGAGGTAGAGCACTTGTCCAAGTTCATGCATCTGGTCAGTGAGGAGAAAGGTCTCGTCCCCACGTATTGTGCCCCTATGTGGTACCACCCCATCTACATTTCTTGCTGCTTTGCAGACAGAAGGGCTGGGGTCGAGAGGGAGCATGGAGTCATCTTTGCAGGCAGGTGAGACCATGTGAGGAGATCACAGAGATGGTCCTGTGCCTGGCATGCTTGAGGTTGGTGGGAGGGACAGTGAGTACACATGACACTTGTGTGGGGAAGGGAGTCAACCACATGGCTGTATTCCAGCAAATGTTCATTGTGGGCACTGAAATTTGAATTTCATATGATGTTCATGGGCTGTGAAATATTTTAAAAATTTCTTCAATTATTTAAAATGGTAAAAATTATTCTTAGCTTGTGGGTTGTAAAACTTAAGCAATGAGCCAGATTTGGCCTGTGGGCCACAGCACAGCTCTAATAGGAACCCCTGGAGTATCTGTCCCTCTGTAAACTGCCAGATATCTTTTTGGGAGCCCTCCTGCCTGTGTTCACTGCAAACCTGTATCTCTAAGACAACAGAAAGAATGGCCACCACAGTTCCATTGCCTTGAGAGGTGTGTAAGGAGGTAGAGGACCTGCTGAAACGTTACCTTGGCTGTATGTACTAGGACCAGCTACACAATCTGCAGGACCCAGTGCAAACTAAAAAATGCTGGATTCCTTGTTCAAAAATTAAGAACTTTGATACAGCCACAGCAGATCATTAAACCAAGCATGGGCCCCATGTGATGGCACAGGTCACACATCCATGCAGCCAGCTCTCTGTTGGCTTTGAGCTTTTTTTTTCACCCTCAAAATTCATATGTTGCGATGAGCTTGCTTTCATGTATGTTAAAAGAACTAATAAGTTCTGTCTCATAGAGTTATTTTAAGGATTAAGAGAGCTAATAAGTGCTAATTTTTCTAGCATGTTTCCTGGTACATAGTAGGTGAACAAGAAAAGTTCCATGACATGGGACTAGACTTCGCCTCCCTTTGTGGCTGGTGGTTTATATGTCACCAGCATCAACATGGCAGCAGGAGGTTTGGGTGAAGCAGCAGCTCAAAAAGGATTTGCACTTCCATTTTTACTCATTTTTTGGAAGGCTAAGACATCTGTTTGGATAGCCGGTACAAAATGAGACATTAGGGATTTGGGCTCAGTTCAGCATAATTTGGAAATAATGCACCTGGGCTTTCGTTTATAATATTTCTGTCTTTTTTAGGTTGGTTTTATGATTTATATCTCACAAGTCTCTCCATGTGTTTTTTTTCTACCCCTCCTGTTGCAATTTGATCAGATTATAGAAGGGCAGCATAGACAAGTGTTCCTTTAATTAAAGCCGTCCCCTCCCCCAGGCCAGAACAGGTGTAGAAATTCCCGGGTGACTCTTTTTCAAACAGAGCTGAGCACTGCACACAGAATGGCATGGACGAGATTCTTTTCTGCCAATGTCTTCCATCAATGACATTGTTGAAGCAGTGACTTTTCATGTTGGAGTAGGAGCCTTTTCCTGGTATCTGAGTAAAGGTGGACAGAAATCCCTTTATTTGGAGATATATTTATTGGAATTGACAGGTTCACTACAAATATTTGCTAAGTAACTTGTTTGTTCTGAGAGAGCTAAGGGTGAGAATTTTCGACTTGTTGAGAATGGATTTCCCAGATGAATCCCAGCAGGTCAATCTTGGAGAATGCTTCATCCTTAATTATTACACGACCTGCATGCATGCACTTGACAGTCCCATCTTATTGTAGGTGACATGTGTCAATCTGTTCCATGAAAAGGCAGAGATGGGCACTTCCAAAGGGCTTGCTGCTTGAGCCCTTAAACTCAAAAACATGTCAGTGTCATTTCTTGGACATTTACTATGTGCCAAGTGCTTTACATGCATGGTCTAATTTATATAACTTCCTAATTTAACTCTCACGTGTGACCTGTGGTCAAGATATTACTATCATTACCTTTTGACAGATGAGGAAAAAGAGATTTGGCTAAGACATGGTGAGTTGGGATGGGAATACAGGTTGGCCAGTTTTTCTTCATTGAAGTGAAATTCACATAACATAAAAGTAGCCATTTTAAGGTGAACAATTCAATGACCTTAAATGTTTACACAGTGTTGTACAACCATCACCTTTCCCTAGTCCCAGACATTTTCATCAATCCCAAAGGAAACCCTGTACCCACTAAGCAGTCACTACCCCTCCCGCTCCCCTCTCCTGGCAGCCACCAATCTGTGTTCCAGCTCTATGGATTTAGACTGGCCACTTTTACCCTTAACACCAACAGCTAGCATTTATTTAGTGCATATTGTATGCTGGGCACTGTTCCAGGAACTTTGCATGTATTAATTCATTTCATCCTCTCTACCCTCTGCAGAAGGTACTGCTATTTCCTCGGTTTTACAGATGAGAAAATGGAGGCAGAGAGAGGTGTGGAAAGTCACCCAAGGTCACATGGCTACCAAGGGCCAGACCCTGGATTAGAACACTGGCAGTCTGCCTCTGACTCCCTCTCTTAACCAAAGGGTGCACTGCCCCTCTGTGGTCTCTGCCTTCTTGCAAGGGGTCGTGGCATTACCGGCAAAACCACAGCCTGTGCACTGCAGCTCATGCTCACTGCACGATTCACCACCATAGCCCTCAGAGGTGCCCAGGGAGGAGTGCCTCATTCCCTGCCTTCACCCTGAATCCTAACTCCAGCTGTCAAGCCATGTGCTAAGAGCATACAAAGGCCCATGGAGGCCCAGAGTGGGGAGATTAGCTCTGCCTGGGGAGCCCAGAAAAGTGTCTCTCATTTCTGTGTTCCTTTACACAAGAATAAAATCCAAAATGACTTCCACGTGTCAGGGAAGAATAGAGGTCTTATAAAATTAGGATGAATTTCAGTGGTGGGTGAGAGCCATGCAACAGAGCCTTGGTTCTGCCACCAACCAGCTGTGTGACCTCGGGCTGGTGGCTTCCCCTTTCTGAGCCTTCCTTTCCTCATCTTTAAAATCAGGATATTTTGACCTGCAAACATATAAAGTCCCTGGCATAGTGTAAGACTGTAACAAATATTTGTAATAAATGTTTCGATGTCCCAACTAAGACCTATTTTCAGGAAGAGAGCTGATAAACTTTCTCATGTTAAGATATAAATAACAATAACAATAATATTAGTAATACTTATGTATTGAGCTGTTATGATGTGCAGACACTATTTTAAGTGCTTTACACCTGTATTTTAATTGGTGACTAAATATGCTTCTTTTTTTAAAAAAATCATGGTTTTTAAAAAGATCCAAATAACCAATTCATAAAAACCATTTTTTAAAAATTATATTTAAAAAAACCCCAAATGTGAGTCACATTTCACAAACTAATGTTTTGTGGGGAGTGAGAACAGCCCCTCCAGCCCCCTTTGGAAACCTCACTGCACTCAGGGGCACGTTCCAAACTTTGAAGAGTATCTACTTTTCAAATTTGCATTTGCCAACTATATTTTTATTTGAACTCAACCAAACCTAATTTGGAAATCCCTCTCTTTCTGTCCTTGCTTTCCTTTTTCTGTTAAAAATTACGAAATGTTTAAAAGATCTGTGATGTCCCCCTTCCTGGCCCCATCACCTTTTGGACCTCCTCACCTGCCTCTGTGAGCCCCGGGCACTGTTCCTGGCCCTGGCACCTGCCGATCCTCTGCCTGGAAGGCTCCTCCCTGCGGCTCAACCTTTTCTCCCTGCAGGTTTTGGTGCTTATGTTTTCTTTTTATTGAAATCTATCCTGGTTTCCCAATTCAAACCCTCTGCCTTCTTTTCCTGACACCCTACTCCCTATTGACCTTCCTTGTTTTACTTTTTTCTCCATAGATATCATCATCATCTATCAATTTAATATATTATACTCATTTATTTATTATTTGCCCATCTCTACTGTTGGTTCCACAAGGGCAGGCTTTTGTCTTGTTCACTGCCATGTCCCAAAACCTAGAGCAGTGCCTGGCACATGGCAGGCATTCAACAAGTATTTGTGGAATGAATGAATGAAAAGTATTGAGAAAAACATTATAAACCACTGTGTACCTACCACCTAGATTAATGAATACTGGCATTTTGCCTTACTTCCCTTGGTTCTTTTTTTTTCCTAAAGAAATATAAAGCCATAGACATTGTTGGAGGCCCCAGTGGTCACCTCCCCATTCCCTGTCCCCTTCTTGCCTCCCAATAGGTGACCTTATTCTGATGTTGGTGAATAGTCTCCCAGTCTTATACTTCTATGTAGATATCTAGGATTCTTTCTGAGTTTTAAAATTTTACATACACTGCAAACTTTACCTCACTTTCTACAATTTGCTTTTTATATCAACATTATATTTTATTCATGATGGTACATGCAAATTTAATTCACTCATTTTAAGATTGGTATAGAATTCCATTGTATGAATATTTCATCATTTATTTATTATTTCCCCTCTAAATGGTTATCTAGGTTGTTTCCAATTTTTTTGCTATTACAAACAAAGCCACAGTGAACGCCCTGGGGCATGTCTTCTATGCACACATGTGAGAAGAGTTTTTCTTTTTAGATCTGGGATATGGAATTGCTGGGTCTAAGGGTATGTGCATGTTCAAATTTACTAGGTGTTGCTAAATTTCTCATCAAAGGAGCTGAACTGATTTATGCTCCCTCTTGTAATGATTTCTGTCTAGCTGGGAGGTTGTGAGTTGATGTCTTATTATTGCTTATTGTTTCTCTTCCCCTGACTTCTAGGGAGGCTGAGCTCCTTGTTACATGTTTATTGGCCATTCGAGTGAACTTGTCCGTGAATTGTCTTTTGATTGCCTTCATCCGTCATTGTCTGAGTTGTTTGTCTTTTTTGTCACTGACTTGTAGAAATTCTTTATATATTCTGGACACTAATCTTTTGTCAGTCATGTGCTTTGCAGGTATCTCCAAGTCTATGGCCTTTTAACTTTGTTTATATGGGCTTTGTTATACAGACAGCGTACCTTTAAACGTCAGAGTGTTTCCCATTATGCAAAAAGAAAGTGACGAATGCTGGAGTTTCATGCGTCAGATCAGCAGGTTATGGAGGGAAGAGGACGCAGTTTTGGGGGCTGGGAACTTCACTGCAGTCCTCATCACTTCACTGGGGATTCCCATAAAATCTCCAGCCCCATAAAATCTCTTTGACTCCCTAACCCTAATTTTGTCAGTGGGGACAGGGCTGCTTCCCACCGTGGATCCCAGGCTGTTCTTCTGTCTGAAAGGGATCCCTGTGGGACTGTACCCTACAAAGGCCAGCAATCCCAGCGGTCACCTTTCTGCTAAACCAATGGCCAAACTTAGCTGATTTGCAGAAATGAGCCATTTTTCCTTTCTGGTATGTGGCAACGAGAGATAGCAGGAGGGAGGAATGGAAGCGAAACTGTCCCAGATTTGTACTCGGTTGTACAGGGTTGTAGGAGCAGCAAACACAGAACAGTCCTTCTGCTTCTAGAGCTCAGAGCAGGAATCCAGAGGTTCAGACAGGCCAGCCAGGGAAAGGTCCCATAGGAGACCTGTGAATATCCTATACCAACAGGTAGTTGGAAGCCTTGCCAATGTCAGGCAGACGCTGCTTCAGAAGGCTCCTTTAGAACCTAGAACTATTGTTATTTGGGGTACCATATTATTATCATTTAGTTTTTATTGTGTAACTGGTTACTTTGAAATTTAGTGACTTAAAACAACATCCATTTACTTAGCTCATGACTCTGTGGGGTTGGCCTTTGGCTTGGGGTCCCTGGATGTTTGTTTTCTTCTGGTCCTGGCTGGTCTTACTCTGTGTCTGTGGCCAGCTGTTGGTCATCCAGGAGGCTCTGTTTCTGGGGCTTGGCTGGCTATTGGCTGGGGTGCTAGAGGTAGCTGGGCCACCACCTCTCCTCCTCCAGCAGGCTAGCCCGGACTTGCTCGTACTCTGTGTCAAGTCTGCAAAAGTTGCAAAGCTGATTGAGCCTTGGGCTTATTACTCAGACAGTGTCACTTCTGCCATATTCTATTGGCGAAAGCAAGACACAGGCCATTCTAGGTTCAAGAGGTGAGAAACACACTTCTCTTCTTGATGGGAGAAGCTGGAAAGTGTTGTGGACATTTTTTCAATCTATCATAGATAGAGAATTCTGAGATGCAAACCTTAAGCGGCTTGCCAGACCTTATGATCAACCCACTCCACTCGTAGACTTAATTGTCATCACAAAAATGTGCATAACTGGGGCAGAATTGTTAATGTACGCATAGTCATGCCCACTGTCTCTCTGTACACAGAGAAGACATCTAGCATTGCCTGATGTAGGTTACTTTTGCAACCTTGACACGTGGCACGTGTAGACACACACACACACACACACACACACACACACACACACACACACACACATATATCGTGCAGTCATCTGGAGGAAATGGAAGAGCTGGCCTGGGGATATTTGGCTTGGAAAGGGTTGAGAGTGACTTCTGGGATAGAGAAAGAAAATGAGTGGGGGAAGAGGTAGAAAGCAGAGAGCTCTTACTGGCAATTTTAGGAAGGCTTCAGGACAACCGCTGAGCATGAGAGAATCGTAGATGGGGAGGAATGAAGAATAAAATTTGTAAAGACTGTGGCCATGTATTAGGATTTGGGTCTTTTGCAGTGTTCTTTGGAAGGTTCAGGTATAGACTGGAAATTCTTTTGACTGCAGGGCTCAATGGAAGACCATTGTAAGACTGGACTGTGTGACCTCTGGCACCTAACTGAGGTTATGTCACTTGTCACGTTGCTGAGGCGTGATCCTGAGCTTTCTCTGCTTCCAGAGTGGTGTATGGGCACACACCCTAGCCAAGAGAGGAACCTCCCATTGTTCATACTCTTCCCTCAGCTGGGCAGTTCTCCCTCATCCTTGGAGTTGGGGTCTGCCATGGCATCATTCAACCGTTCACCTGGAAATCTGCAGGCTGCCCTGTGCTATGGTCTGAATGTTTGTGTTCCCCACAGAAGCATGTGTTAAAATTATAACCCTCAAGGTGGTGGTAATAGGAACTGGAGCCTTTGGGAGGTGACAAAGTCATGAAGGCTCTGGGAATAGTGCTCCTATAAAAGAGGCTACAGAGAGCTCCCTCGCCCCTCCTGCCACATGAGGTTACTGTGGAAGGTGTTGCTGATGAGGAACGGGCCCTCACCAGATACTGAATATGCCTGTGTCTTGATCTGAGACCCTTCATGCTCCAGAACTGTCGGCAATACATTTCTGTTGTTTACGAGCCACTCAGTTCATGGTATTTTTGTCATAGCAGCCCAAACAGACTTAAGACACTTAAACCCGCCCTTCTCTTTATGAAGAGGATATCTGCAGGGTTCATGGAGGAGACAGTATGCCATGACAGAGACTGCCAGGGTTTGGGCCATTTGAAGTGGTCCATTGTCAAAAAGGTTTCCTGTCCAATTGCTCAATTGAATTTGTTGGATGTGTGGAGGAAGGAACTATAACATGATGGAATTTAAGATGAATTATTTTCAATGTTGAGAAACATCTCTGGAAGTAAATATTAGTACTCTTCTATTATAGACGAGGACACTGAGAATCAGAGAGGTTGTTTGCCACAAGTTATATGGCTTGCAACGACTAGAGCTGGCATTGAAACCTAGGTCTTCTTGGGTTCCAGAGTTCCCTGAAATGGGCTTTGGGGGGCCTTTGGTGGCCCAGTGTCTGTGCACACTTTCCCTGCAGTTGAGGCATTCCTCATGTGGGAGTCCATGCCACCCTTAGGTCGCACCTAGAGACTTGCTTTCCTGTAGCCACAGCCCTGGCGTATGAACTTGATACTGATAATCAGAAGTGTCTGTGCCAAATCTAAGCTTTCAAGGGAGTGAAGTGAAGGAGCAGGGGCCGTGCAGAATCCACTCAGATGAGAGCAGTGGCAGGTGTCTCCAGCTTGGCAGAGGCTCTAGCAGAGCTGAGCTCTGCAAAGTTAGTACCCGTGTGGCAGTGAGGGGTCTTTACTGGAGCAGGTCTACACCTTGGTGTGGGTGTTGTTCCTGTCTGCACAGCCTCTGAGAACGATTCCTGACCCACCTGGAGACCTGTGAGTGCCCTGACACTCTAATAAATTCCTTTTCTGTTAGAGTGGGCTCTGTTGTTTATAACCAGGAATCCCAACTGGAACGGTTTATTTTGTTAGTTTTTCACATTTTTAATTGTTTTCATTATGGTAAAATGTACATAAAATTTACCATTTTAAAGCATTTTTAAACATACAATTCAGCGGCATTAAGAACATTCTCCATGTTGTGCAACTACCACCTCTATGATATGGCTTTTAACATATGTGTTTCATTCAATTCTCTCAATCTCTCTTTAAAAATAAAAAATTATTAACCTTGCTTTATAGGTGAGAGACCAGAGCTCAAGAAGAGCAAGTGACTTACTCAATATGGTATCTCTAGTAGTAAGAGTAATAAGTGATAGCCACCATTTATTGAATGCTTATTACATGGAAATTTCCCTCCGAAAGCCCTGCAAACAGGCATTATTAGGGCTCCCATTTTACAGTGAAGAAACAGGCTCAGTGAGGTCCAGGAGCTCACAGCAATCAGATGGCTAGGATGCAGATTTAGATTCTAACCCACCTTTTTCTGCCCCTAAAGCCCTTGGTTTCCCACCAGCCTCCCCTGTCTCCTGGGGATTGGAGTCCAAGTTCAGGTTTGTATTATAGAGTTTGTTATCCTCAGGGAGTGTCTCCTGCCAATGCTGTCAGGGTGGGGCTTCTCCCTCTTCTCACGTACACTTGGGTTGGAAAGCGAAGCTGGGAGGATTGATGGGGGAGGTTGAAGCCCTGTTCCCTGCGTCCTGGCTGTCATGGTGCCAGGGTCATGAGTAGGTGCTCAGAGGGAGTTTTGATGCAGAGACTGAGGTCTGTTGAACCCAAGGTAGAGTAGTCTCTCCCAGGCCCGTGATTGGGCCAAAGCGCAGTAGCAGAAATTACCTGAAAACTTCAGTGGCTGGAGCATAGGATAAAATAAGGAGTGGATCATTGGGTAGTGAACTGACGAAAGAAGTAGAAAACTAGAGTGAAAAGACATTGGATTTGGGTATCATAACAAGGGTTACAATAGACACGGCAACGCTTCTATTAGTTGAGCACTAATTGTATGCCAGGAGCCATTCTCAGTGGTGGACACGAGTCGTTTCCAGTGCTCACCACCACCTAACAAGATAAAAACCATTGGGGGCATCATTGGAGAGTAAATCAAAATGCTCACGTGCAGGTCCTCTGGTCAAAGAAAAACGAGTCAAATCCCAGTGCAGCGTGTGGATATTGGGTAGTCGCTCAGCTTCTCTGTTTCCTCTCCTGCAAAACGAGCATGAGCATTGCACCTCCAGCCCAGGGTTTGTGACATTTAAGTGCGTTAATGCCTTTCAAGTGCTTAACACGGCACCTGGCGCAAAGCAAAGCTCAGTAGCTGTTGGCCATTATTGTCCCCATTGGACAGATGAGGAAACTGAGTGCCAGGAAGGTTTAGGAATGTGAAGAAGGTCACCACACTAGCAAAGGCAGAGTTGAATTATGAACGCAGGTTTGATCTCAAATCTCCTGCTCTCTCCAGTCTATTAATGGGTATTTATTAAGCAACAATTACATGCTCCCATCCAAAAAAGGCAGCAAAGAAAGAGGCAGGCAGAATTCCAGCTACTCAAGGAAGCCAAAGTTTCTGTGGGGAGAGAGACACTAGCATGTAACCAAGGAATAAGCAAGACCATTCTGGTGCCTTGAAGGTGATGGAGAAGGAGAGAGAGTGACAGAAAGAGGGGCATGCGAGGTGGCAGTGTGGGGGAGGGGTGGCCTCCTTGAGGAGTGATGTTGGAATGGAGGCCTGGGGAGCTGACTGGGACAGCGACTTCAAGGTCTGGGAAGAGCGTCCCCAATAGGAGGAACAAGTGCCAAGGCCCTGGTGCCTTTCAGGGAGAGAAAGAGGCTGGTGTGACTGGGGACCACTGCTGGAGGAAGATTTGGTGACAGCTTGGCCATTCATGCCTTCTGAGCTTCAGATCTTGCCTGCAAAGCAGAGAATATTGCCTCCAATGTCTGCTTTGGGGACTGTGTTAGTTTGCTGGGGGTGCTGTTGATAAAGTAACACAAACCAGGTGGCCTAAAGCAACAGAAAATTTGTTCTTGATCCATTCTGGAGGCTGGAAGTTAGAAACCAGGGGGCAGCAGTGGTGTGCTCGCTCTGAAGTTTCTAAGGGGAGGAACTGCTCCCTGTCTTAGCTTTGTCATTGCTGGGAATCTTTGGCATTCTTTGGTTTGTAGACATCACTCCGATCTCTGCCTCTGCCATCAAATGACATCTTTCCTGTGTGCCTGGATCTGTCTCTCTTCTCCTTTCCTTGTATCAGTCATATTGGGTTTTGGGCCTGCCCTATTCCAGAATGACCTCATCTTAATGACAGCTGCAAAGACCCTATTTCCAAGTAAGGTCACATTCACAGGTGCTAGATGTTAGCACTTCAACATATCTTTTTGGGGAACATAATTCAACCTGCAACAGGGACTGAAAAGTAGTGATATTTGTGATAGCAACGTTTCAACTACAGAGCCCGTTGCAACAGACCAGCACTGTTCTTCTGTGGGGGAGGATGTCCAGGAAGGGAGATGGAGGGACAAGCCAGGCCTGGGCACCTGCCTTGTCACTCTGACCCCACCAGAAGATCTTCATGTCGTCTCCAATGAATCTACAACCTCTTTGACTTCATCTTCCTTATTTTCAAATGAGTTCTTCAGGCCAGATGATGAGCCTTTGAATTCCCGTGGTTTTGAGAACATTCCACTCTATTGACCATAAATTACAATTATTTAACTGGCTAAGCAGGAGGTAGTACAGTCAATGCTATTCTCATTTCACCTGAAGTTCCACTCATGAATATTGCTAAGAACCTTGAGAAACACCACAATAAATAATAATAATTGGGGTTATTGATTAAGTCACAGACATTTTACTTTGTGCTTTGCCACTGTTAACTGAAAAATCTGCAGGCAACCTGGCGAGAGACGTATTCACTGCTGCCCCATGGGTCATCTTCAGGGGGGGCTGTTCACTTGTTCTTTGAACTTGGGGCACTTTGGAGCTGTGTAGATGGCGGCACTGTAAGTGTCATCAGCTGCCTCTTTTAGAGATGGGCAAAGCAGCTTGGTGAGGTTTGGAGCACCTGCTCATCATCACATTATAGGCAGCGCAGAGGCTCAGACCCAGACTTCTAACTCCAGAGCCCAAGTCTTTGCCAGGACACCAGGCTGCCATCTGCAGACCAGAGGTGACTTTTTCACAGGAGGGGATGTGGGGCTGGGGCTAGGGAGGTCTCGGTTAGTGTCCCAGTTCTGTGACTATGAACAGGTCACTGAATGCCTCTATTCCTCAGTTTCCCCATCTGGACAATGGGATCATACTTATTCCTACCCCATAGACCTAAGTCAAATAAGGAATATATGGGGTCCCCCTGAAACTGTGCATGGCTGGTTGTGCACAAATGGCAAACGTCCTTCACCACAGAGGAGGGCCACTGAGCATCTGCTCCCTGCTGGCAGGTGGTAGGGCCGGGGATCAGCACAGCCTTTTGAAGGGGGTTGTCTTTTCCAACACAACATGACACAGCCACAGGGAAAGTTGTTTTAGTTCCACTTAGTTTGATTTATTATTGATAATGCTGAAGATAAATTAGAATCATTAAGAGGCTGCAGTCTGCAGGCTGTTTTGAATTCCAGGGCTGTCTGCTTTGCATTTACTGGGAGCTGAGTGACTACCTATGCCTGTTTAGAGGAGGAGGGTGCCGGGAGAGCGGGAGGCAGGAAGCCCTGTCCGGAAAGCCTGGGCAATGCGGGAGGAGGCACAGCGTGGAACTGTGTGTTAGCTGCCAGGGCTGCCCTACCAGGATGCTGCAGACTGAGCGGCTTCAACAATGGAGATTTATTTTCTCTTGGTTCTTGGAGGCTGGGAAGACCAAGATCAAGGTGCCAGATGACTTGGTTCCTGGTGAGGGCCTTCGTCCTGGCTTGCAGATGGCCACTTTAGCTTTACGTGGCTTTTCCTCTGAGGATGCAAGAGAGAGGGAGAGCGGGCGAAACCCCTGGTGTTTCTTCTAATAAGTACACTAATTTTATTGGATCAAGGTCCCACCCTTATGACCTCATTTAACCCTAACTACCCCCTAAAGGCTGCATCTCCAAATACAGCTTCACTGGGGGTAAGGGCTTCAATATATGAATTTTAGGGAGGGGAGGGCACAATTTAGCCCACAGCACACTGCCTTTTCCCTCCTCCCAGAGGCTGCAATGACCCTTGGTACCATGACAAGAACAGTTGCCAACACCGTATTTTTCTATATCCTCACAAAAACATGTAGTTTAGGAACTATCACTAATATCCCTTTCGAAGATGAGAAAACTGAGGCACATGAAAGGAAGTCACTGGCCTAAAGTCCCCAGCTGGGGAGGGAAAGGGCCAGGTTGGGGACCTTGTGCATGTGACCCCTTGTCGCACTCACTGTTCCTTGTCAGTCATTTTCACAGGGTGGCATGGTAGGAAATGCATCAATTTTTGAATCAACCTGGGGCTAAATACTATCTCTATCACTTATAAGTTGTGAGAACTTCAGCAAAATTATTTGCTCTCTAGGAAAGCAGTTGTGTCACCCATAAGCGGGTAATAGGATTGCTCTCATGCAGTGTTGTTGGGATCAAACAAGGTAAGGTATGACATGTACTTAGCACGGGGCCTGGAACATGGTAGCCACTCAGTGAGTAGCAGTCATCTCTACCCTGCATGCTATGCATGCCCACTGAGATCTTCAAGAGGCCAGGAGGCCTTTGAACTTGCCCATTGAACTTCCAGAGGTTATGGTCTCATCTCCTATTCAAGTATTCGGATCTTCACCAGACTTCTCCCCTCTTCTCCGGATCTTAAAAAGGAGTCCCAGGGGAGGGTGTGATAAAAATCATTCATGTTAAAGTAGAAATGACAAAGAAGGAATTTTGAGGTAGTCTTTGAAACCATGCTTTTTAATCTTTGCACAGAACAGTGACAAGGTCACTTGGTCAGTGACAAGGATCTTGGTCAACCAGTTGTTCAAACAATATTGTTCAGGCCCTCTTAGGTGTTAGGCACTGAGGGTCAATAAGAAATGACTATGATTCAGACACTGCCTTGTAGACGCTAATCCCTATATCTCCCCCTTCCTCAGTTTCCCTTGTCATTGAAGAGCATCACTGCTTATCTAGTAGTTCATATCAAAACCCCCAGTGAGACATCCTTGATTTTTCTACATCTCAGTTCTATCCATCATTTCAGCTTCAAACTATATCTCAAACCTACCCACTCGTTGCTCCCTCCACTGCTGTCCCCCCTAGTGCAAGCAACATCATCCCTTACCAGGACAACAGCAGCCTCCTGGCAGATCTGATCTTTAGGATTCTACCTTTGCCTGCCTGCAATCTGTTCTCTGCAGAGCATCTGGAACCATCTTGTTGGAATGTCAGCCGTGCCACAGCGTGCTCCCGTCCAGAGTTTCAGTGGCTTCGGGACCTAGACTGCGATCCCAAACTCTTACCCAGGCCCTGAGGAATTGTGGTTAAGTCATGGGGTCTGGAGACAGACAGACTGGATTCAAACCCTGGCCCTGCTGCTCTCCAGCTCTCTGATCTGGGGCAAGTTCCTTTATCTTTCTGTGCCTCAGTTTTCTTGTCTGTAAAATGAGGTTAATATCATTGCCTATCCTGCAGGATGTTGTAATATTAAATGAGTTAGTGTAAGTAAAGTGCTTCAAGTAATGTCTGATACTTTGTAAGCTAGTACATCATGAGTGTTAACCTTTCTCGTGGTGCTGTCTGGTGAGGCCCTGGCTGCCTCTGTGACCTAACTTTCCTCTATTCCTTCCTTCCCTCACCATGTCCCAGAGACACTTCCCTTCTTTCTTGACCTTAAATATACCTAGCATGCTCCTGCCTCAAGGCCTCTGTACCTGCTGTTCCCTTGACTGGCAATGCTCTTCCTGCAGACACTCATGAGGCTCCTTCCCTTATATATTTGTGCAGTTGTCACCACCTCAAGGAGGCCTTCCCTGATGACACCCTTGTCAGTTTATTCTTTTGCCCTGCTTTCCTTTTCTTAACAGTGTGTATCACTATCTGCTAAATGCGTTTGTTTATTATTTTATCCCTATTTTTATCCTTATCTATTGATGCATCACACCCCAGTCTAAAACTTAATGTCTTAAAACAGCATCAGTCATTTTATTATTGCTCATGGTTCCTGTGGGTCTAGAATTTGGGAAAGGCTCAGCTGGGTGGATTTAGATTGCTGTCTCTTGTATGGTTGCAGTCAGATGGTGGCTGGAGCAGCAGGGGACTGGGGCAGCTGGGACCTGGTCTGGCATCTCTATCTTTTCTTGTAGACTCAGGGCTTCTCCATGTGGGCTGGCTTGGGCTCCCTCAGAGCATGGAGGCCTCGGGATGATCAGACTTCTTACGTGGCGGTCCCAGTGCAAGTGTTCCAGTGAATCAGGTGGAAGATGCTTGACTTTCATGGCCTAGCCTGGAAGTCGCAGAGTGTCACTTTGTTTTTACTCTGCTGATCAACCAATTGTTAAGGTGCGCTCAGGTTCAGGGTGAGGAATGGAGACCCCACCTCTCAATGAGAAAAGGATCAAAGAATTTACAGACATGTCTTAAAACTACCACACTTCCTAGCTAGATATGAGGTAGAAACTTCGCTTTGTTCATCATTCTATCCCTGGCTTCTAAACTAGTGTCTGGCACCAAGTGAGTGCCCCTCAAATATTTATTGAATGATTAAGGCAGTTAAGAATATGCTAAAGTCTAAACCTGAAAATTACTTTTATCACCATAATTATCTACAGTCCCAACAATCTACCGAACAATTTGCTAAGCACATAGAAGGGATGATACTAGTAAAGCATGAGAAAAAGAACTGCATCTAGAAAGCAAAATGCAATATGACCTGCATAGACATAATCACCAGGGACTTATCCTTGCAGATTCATATCTTATTCATCTCTGTCTCTTTTATTTTTTAAACATATGCCTCAATGCACGTGTTTGTTGATTTATTTATTTATTTCAAAATATTAAGGGAGTACAAGTGTTTTTGTTACATGGATACCTTGAATAATGCTTAAGTCAGGACTTTTGGTATGCCTGTCACCAGAATAGTGTTCATTGTACTCAATACGTATGTTTTTATCTTACATCTTCTCTTTTCCTCCCCTTATCTTAGTTTCTCATGTCCTTTATATCACTTTATGCCTATATGTACCCATTGTTTAGCTTCCACTTATTGGTGAGAACATATGGTGTTTGGCTGTCCATTCCTGACATATTTCACTTAGGATAATGACCTCCAGTTCCATCCAAGTTGCTGCAAATGACATTATTTCATTCCTTTTTATGGCTGAGTAGTACTCCCTGGTGTGTGTGTGTGTGTACACCACATTTACTTGATCCATTTGTAAACTGATGAACACTTAGGTTGATTCCACATCTTTGCAATTGTGAATTGTGCTGCAATAAACATTTGAGTGCAGATGTCTTTTTGATAAAATTACTTCTTTATCAGCAGTGGGATTGTTGGATCGAATAGTAGGTCTACATTTATTTCTTTGAGGAATCTCCATACTGTTTTCCATAGAGGTTGTACTAACTTTAAGTCCCACCAACAGCGTTTAAGTTTTCCTTTCTCTCTGCATCAACACCAGCATCTATTATTTTTTGACTTTTTCATATTGGCCATTCTGATAGGGACAAGATGATATCTCATTGTACTTTTAATTTGCCTTTCCCTGATGACTAGTGATGCTGAGCATTTTTTCATATGTTTGTTGGCCATTTGTTTATCTTCTTTTGAATACCTTCTGTTCATGTCTTTTGCCCACTTTTTGATGGGGTTCTGTGGTTTTTTCTCCTGATTTGTTTGAGTTCTTTTTAGATTCTGAATATTAGACCTTTTTCAGATGTATAGTTTGTGAATATTTTCTCCCATTCTATAGGTTATCTATTCACTCCATTGATTATTTCCTTTGCTGTGCAGAAGGTTTTTTAATGCAATTAAGTACCATTTATTTATTTTTGTTGTTGCTGTATTTGCCTTCGGGGTCTTAGTCATAAATTCTTTTGCCTAGGCTGATGTCTGTAAGAGGTTTTTCCTATGTTTTCTTCTAGAATTTTTATGGTTTCATGCTTTACATTTAAGTCTTTCATCAATCTTGAATTATTAATAATTGTTGTATATGGTGAGAGATAGGGATCCAGTTTCATTCTTTTGCATGCGGTTGTCCAATTTATTTATTAAACTCTATTGAGCAAGCATTATGTATCACGCCTCATACGTTGTTATACTTCAGCCTCATCACAACAGGAAAATGTGAGAAGGTGCTATTTTAATCCTTATTTTATAGTCAGAGAAACTGGGCAAATTGGCCAAGGCCACATGGCCAGCAAACAGCAAAGCTTGGACTCAAACCCGGGTCCATTGGTTCTGATTCCTGTGCTCTTGACAGCTAAAGCAATCCTGCCAACCCAGAAATTGTGCTTAATGAGCTCAGGAGACCAGTTTCTTTATTCAACACCTGCTGAATTCAAATAAAGTAGTTCTACCATATTTCACAGGAAAAAAATATATTAGTCTTCTTAAGCTTGTTTCCCATAATTTTTCTTTAAAATATCATACATCTGCTGGTCTATGTGTTCAAAAGACAAGCAAATGCACAAATGGAAACGTGTTTTTTATAGAAAAGTGACTGAGCTGTCTTTAAGATTATTTATGTATTATTATTTAGGCTTAAAGACCAACATACAAATAATATAGTCAGGTCTTAATCTGACTCTATCATCAGCACTATTGTTCCTGGTTTGATTTATAGGAAAAAATACATCCACGTGTCACAGTATTCCATATAGAAGTAAATGTTTCTGAATACTCAAACTCCTGAATAAATTAAAGAGTTCAGAGAAGTCTGGATTCAAATCCCAGCTCCCTTATGTCAAATGAAAAACCACTCCAGACTTAGGATAAGAGAGACTTTCTTCAAAAAGACTATTGCAGTAGGGAGCTCACTCTGACTTCAGGATCTTGAAGCTTCTCAAATCAAACAGAAAAGGGCTTTTCTTGTATAGGGAGGGGTGAGCAGGGCTGGCAGGACCTGGGAGAAGACTGGCGAGCTGGAGGGTGCACAGATGGTGTGATGGGGCATTAAACAGGCTCCTCTTGGTGCACCGCCTCCCGGCATGAGCTGTTCTGCACCTTGGTGCTTGCTTACCTTTGGGGATGGGGCTGTAGAAAGGAGAGTCCTGAACAATGTTTGGCCAAGCCACGTCTGTGGGTAGCTGGGATCACTCGCCCACCCACTTCTGACCTGTGTGATCTTGGGCAAGTCATCTTCCACTCAGAGATTCAATTTCCCTTTTTTCAAAACGTGGATAGTAACTGGTCCCTACCTCAGAGCGCAGTGAGGATTAGACGAGAGCCTTTGCAGAGAACCATTGGCTTCTATTTCCTCAGGGCCTAGAAGGCACCCGAAGACGTAGTGAGTCCCTGTCCCCATTAGCCGATGTCCTTATACACCTGCACAAGGTGGAGCTGGGCCAGGCCACCTGGACTCACATCGTAAAGTGCTCTGAGGCCGCAACACGAGCACGAGGCTGTTCCCACTCTCTCTGCGTGTGAGACCCCCTCACTTTCCCACAATGACAACATCTCAAATGCAGGCTTGGTAAAGTTGTTCTCAGCCACAAAGAAAAGGAACTGGAAAGTTCAATTAAAAAAGAAATTTTCCTTTCTCTTATTATTTTTTTGATGTGTCTGTTCAGGGAAAATAAATATTTTTTTATCAACCAGGACATTCTTCAGATGCACTTTAGACTATGCCAAAACCGAGCAAAATGCTCAAAATCTTTAGTTCCTAGGAATAAAATCAAGGAGGTGGGAATTGAGGAAGGGAAGGGACCCAGGTTTGGAGAATGAGGAGTGTGTATGGCACCTCTGTGCCCTTGTCCGGAGAGGGGGTGGCAGATGGTGGAAAAGAATCATTTGTCCAACTGACCTGCGAGCACCCACTGAGTCAGGCACTTCACATGCGCCACCTTGTGGAATGGAATTCCAAGACCCTGCTCTGAGCTCGGAGCCCTCCGTGACCAGCCTTGCTCCTGTGGCCTCATCTTCTCCCCTCCTCCCATGCCCCTCCAGCCACGTTGGCCTCCTGGGCAAGGCTGTGCCTCCACTGGGGTCAACAGGATCCTTGGGCCACAGCACTACCTCTTCCCTCTGCCTGAAATCAGTCCCCTCCCTCGTTTAATCAGGTCTCTTCCCTGACCCCTGCACCACCGCCACCACCACCATGTAAAACAGCACTCCCACTGCCCCCGAGTCCTCCTGCCATGAGTCCTTTATGCTCATGGGATGGATTACCACTTGACATGATTTTTCACATTTGCTTTCCAGGTTCATGTTAAGCCCCCCTAGAATGTAAACTATGACACTGGGGACTTGGGGTCATTCACCACTGGATCCCCAGCGCCTAGAACAGCACCTGACATGAACATAATAGGTGCATGATAAATATTTTCTATTATCCCACTAAATCCAGCCTGGAAGGTAGGTATTGTGGCTCCCATTTGACAGATGTTTTTGCAAATTACAGGATTTCCTGTTTTTTTTTTTTTTAATGGCCAAATAGTATTCCATTGTGTATATATACCACATTTTCTTTATCCATTCCTCTGCTGATGGTCACTTAGGTTGCTTCCATATCTTGGCCATTATGAATAATGCTGCAATAAATACATAAGTAAAGAAATCTCTTCCACATGTGATTTCCTTTGAATACATGCCCAATAGTGGGATTGTTGGATCGTATGGTAGTTCAATTTTTAATTTTTTTTTTTTTTGAGACAGAGTCTTACTCTCTTGCCTGGGCCAGAGTGCCGTGGCATCAGCCTCGCTCACAGCAACCTCCAACTCCTGGTCTTGAGTGATCCTCCTGCCTCAGCCTCCTGGGTAGCTGGGACTACAGACACGTGCCACCATGCCTGGCTAATTTTTTCTATTTTTTAGTTGTTTGGCTAATTTCTTTCTATTTGTAGTAGAGATGGGGTCTCGCTCTTGCTCAGGCTGGTCTCGAACTCCTGAGCTCAAGCAATCCTCCTGCCTCGGCCCCCCAGAATTTTTAATTTTTTAAGGAACATCTATGCTGGTTTTTAGGGGAGTCTGTATGGTTTTCAATATATAAGATTATGTTGTCTACAAACGGGAACAATTTCATTTCTTCCTTTTCAGTCGAATGCGTTTTATTTCTTTCTCTTGCCTAATTACTCTGGCTAGGACTTCCAGTACTATGTTGACTAGAACAAATAGAGAAATTAGCTGTACTAATTTACATTCCCACCAATACTGTATAAGGGTTCCCATTTCTTCATATCCATGCCAGCATTTGTTATTTTTTGTCTTTTTGATAATAGCAATTAATTTGAGCAGATTTTATATACAGTGAGAGATAAAGGTCTAATTTTATTCTTCTGCATGTGGATATCTAGTTTTCCCAACACCATGTATTGAAGAGACTTTTCTCCATTGTATGTTCTTGGCACTTTGTCAAAAATCTGTGGCCTGTAGATGTGTAGATTTATTTCTGGGCTCTTTATTCTGTTCCACTGGTCTATGCAACAGTCTTTATTCCAGTACCATGATGTTTTGGTTACGATAGCTTTGTAGTATATTTTTAAATCAGGTAGTGTGATGCCTCCAGCTTTGCTCTCTTTGCTCAAGATGGCTTTGGCTCTTCAGAGTCTTTTTTGATTCTATCTATTTATGTGAATAATATCATTAATATTTTGACAAGAATTGCAATGAATCTGTAGATTTCTTTGGGTAGTATGGACATTTTAATGATATTAATTCTTCTAACCCATATACATGGAATATCTTCCCACTTATTTGTGTCTTCTTCAATTTCTTTCTCCAATGTTGTGTAGTTTTCAGTGTAGAGAACTTTCACTGGTAAAATTTATTATTGGTAGCCATTGTAAATGGTATTGCTTTCTTGATTTTTTTTTCAGATTGTGCACTATTAGTGTGTAGAAATGCCACTGATTTTTTGTACATTGATATTGTTTCCTGCAGCTTTACTGAATTCATTTATTAGTTCTAACAGTTTTTTTTAGTGGAGTCTGTAGGGTTTTCTCTATCCAAGATGA
This sequence comes from Mirza zaza, assembly GCA_008750895.1. Taxonomy (NCBI): domain Eukaryota; kingdom Metazoa; phylum Chordata; class Mammalia; order Primates; family Cheirogaleidae; genus Mirza; species Mirza zaza. The sequence goes on from VSMD01037874.1 coordinate 47,670, forward strand.
TGTTGTCTACAAACAGGAACAATTTAATTTCTTCCTTTTCAATTTGAATGCGTTTTATTTCTTTCTCTTGCCTAATTGCTCTGGCTAGGACTACCAGTGCTATGTTGACTAGAACAAATAGACAAAAACCATATGATCATTTCAATAGCTGCAGAGAAAGCATTTGACAAAATTAAACATCCCTTCATGATAAAAACTCTCAACAAATTAGGTCTAGAAGGAATGTACCTCAACACAATAAAGACCATATGTGAAAAACCCATAGCTGGCACACTGAACAGAGACAAGTTGAAAGATTTTCCTCTAAGATCTGGAACAAGACAAAGATGCTCACTTTTCGCCACTGCTATTCAGCATAGTCCTGGAAGCCTTGCTCTGTTTTCTTCATCTCATTTATCACCACTTAAAATTACATAATCTATCTCAAGTGGAGTAGTATTTACCAGAAGATAAATTTATTGCACTGGAGAAGGGAAAGTTATCAAGTTTTTCGAGAAGAAATATTATGTGGGAAGTTCATGAATCCATAGGAACCGGTATAAATCATCATGACCCTGTGAAGAAACAGACAAAAAATACGGTGGTCTCAGCCCAAAAGAGTCCCGTTTTCTGATGAACGCGAGAGTGAAGTAAGAACAAGGCTGGGCTTTGATGGAATGGAGTGGGGGGTACGATGGAGACAAGGCTGATCTCCCACACCCAGTGGCTTAGGATTTGGGGCCCATACAATTAATACAAGAAAAGCCCTATGCAAATAAAGCAAACAACATGGAAGACAGGACACAACTCAAGGTTGGAGAGGAATTGAGAAGGGCTCAAAAATCGAGGGGCTTTGGCAGAACAAGGACAAGATCACAAAGGGATGAAATTGAATGATGGGTAGAAGAGAGTGACCGAGAGTTCTGGGATCTGCATATGCTTTTTATTTCTCTCACTATTGCACTTGCAGCCGATTCTGATAAGGAGAGGAATTAAAGCCTTGGCTGTCTCCCTTGATTACTCTTGTTGCCCCTGTTGCATGACCAGACACCCCACAGAGAGCAAAGTGTGCGAACCACGATTTATTTATTACCTGTTCGCTGCCTGTATCCCCCGCTAGGCATGCTCCTTGAGGGGAGGGGCTTGGTCACTGCTGTCTTCCTGGCACCTAGAACCATGCCTGGCACATAATAAGAGCTTGATAAATAATATTTGCATCAATGAATAAAGAAAGTAGACAAATAAATAAAATCAAAGCCAATTCCAATAAGTCTAAGAAAGAAAGAGATGACTGGTTCCAGTTGGAGTAAATAGAGGGGACTGTCCTTTAGGAACACAATCGGGGAAAGAAAGTTGAAGAGGAGACTCCAGGAAAAGAAAGAGGGAGAAAAGCATTTTGGGTGGAGGGAACTGCATGTGCGAAGGCTTCAATGTGGGGGAGAGTTTGGCATATTCCAATGACTAAAAGCAGGTTGATCTGATTTCGGGGGGTGGTACGCACAGAGCTGGAAGAGGTCAGCGGGGCTGCAGGCATGCTGAAGGAGCTTGGGTTTTATTTTAAGATTGATCCCTGCTCTTTGTCTAGGGAGACATAAGTCAATTTTGCTTTGAAAACAGAATCCTGATTTCTCCGTAGAGAGTGGATTAGAGGCAGTTAAGAGTGTAGGTGAGAGAAAATCAGTGGTCTACGTGAGAAACAATGCTGGAATGCACTAGGTTTTTGGCTATGGAATTGGAAAGAAGTGGGTAGATTTATTTGGAACTGGCCGATGGACTGGCTATGGGAGGTGAAGGAGAGAGGAATCGGGGATGCGGTATCAGCTCGCTGTTGCAGTGTAACAAAATCCACCCACCCCATCTTCAGTGGCTTGAAATGACAGTCATTTATTATTACAGCTCACGCCTCCTGCAGGCTGGTCATGGGTTGGCTGGTCTAAGGTGGGATCCCTCCTGATCTCAGCTGAACTGACGCGTGCTCTGTGGGTCAGGAGGGACAGGAGTGATGGGTGCCCCGCTTCAGTCTGGGCCTGTCTGGGTCAGCTCGGCTGAGGCAGCTCTGGCCCAACTGACTCTCTTCCACCTCCTCTGGTATGAGCAGGCATGTCACTCTCATGCTGGAGGCACAGGCACAAGAGGCAGCAAGCCCAGTTACACGAGAGCGTTTCAAGACCGTGTGTAGCATTTGCTAACATTCCACTGGCCAAAAATAAAAGTCCCACGGGGGCAAGGAATTATGGTCTGGCACAGTGGGAGAGCAGGGCTCCCAGTTAAATGGCAAAGGGCGTGGATACCAGCAGGGGCAAAAGGTGGGACCATTAATGCTGTTCACCACTGATGCCTTTCTGCTTCTGGCTCGTTTTTAATTATAATTTCCCCTTTGGTCCATTCCAAACAATTTTCCTCTCTTTCCACCCACTTCTATTTACTTATTCTTGGAGCTTCTGAAGAGGAATGAGACAACAGAGCGGGAGACCTGTTCCTGAGCCGTGGCCCTCCTGCCCAGGGTGGGAGAGTAAAGGTACCCCACGGAGTCAAGGGGGGTTTCGCCCCTTTGCGTTTGGCTCTGAATCTGCAGGGCTGAGAGTGGATGCAGAGTCTGCCCACAGTACCGGGTGGGCCGATGCTGAACGTGTAACACCCAAGTGCAGGTTTACAAAAGCAATTGAGAAAGGCCTTGGCTGAAATGCAGTGAGTATCTGCAGCTTAAATACTGGAGCGATTATATCATTTGTGGAGTTTTGCAAGCTAATTTGTTTGCTGCCTTTTCAATTTGCCATTCAGTTTCCATGGTTTCACGGTTGGTCAGAGATGGAATATTTAAGCCTCATAGACAAAGCCTGAAGTCAAAGTGCTAAAATGGCTGAGGAATTGTTTCATAGTAGACTGGTGGAAAGACGGCTGTCCAGGGACTCGAGAGAGTGAAAGTCCAGTTCTGGTTTTGTCACCTTCAGGCTGAGTTCCTTCTCTGTGCCTCGATTTCCCCATCTGTGATGTGATGGGAGGTATAAGGTGGTTTCTTCCAGCTTTATATTAATATTGACAGCAACATTAATAAGAACAACAAAGACAATACGTAGGAGAAGTAGTAGGAGCAACACTAGCTAATGTTTATTTGGCGATCACAATATGCCAGACACTGAACGAGGTGCTTTATGTTCGAGATGCCATGCACTTCTCACGACAGCCACGGGGACAGGAGAAACTACTACTGGCTGCATTTTATGGGATGGTAAAACTGAGGTTTGCCCGCTAGCACACGGCTACTAGCGTTGAAGCTGGGAAAGGAACCCAAATCTGTCTTATTTCAGATCCCAGGGGCTCAATATCCCGTAAAAGAATCCCAGGTGGTGTAGTGGGCAGCGCCTGTGCCCAGCCCCTCCTCTCTGGTCCCCGTAGCCCCCTCTGTGCACCCAGCGCAGACACTGCCTTGTTGCTGCAGCCCCCACCTGCACCTGCCACTTTAGAGGACCGTCCTTGGGCGTTGGAGTCTCCTCCGCCCCAGGCAGAGCTGACATGCCTGGATATAAACTGCCCAGCTCCTCTGCCTCCAGGCAAACATCGTCAGAGTCTGAGGTGTTGTTTGTGCCCTAAAGTGCCCCAAGGGACTGGGCTGAGGCTGAGGCTCCTTCCCCTCCCTGCCCTGCTCCCCTCAACCCTGCAGGGTGCTCCTCTACTCATTTTATAGAGGACGACTTTGAAGCTCATGGAGGGAAGGACTATTTTTAGCATTGCAGGGGCATAAGGGAGGCTCTAAAATGAGGACCAGGCTATGTGTTCCTCCAAGGACCAAGCGTTGATAATCTGGTGACTACAGTGTGCTGCCTACACCTAGGGGACACTGTTTTCGGTACATGAGAACACCCTATATATGTGGCTAGGGCACGCTGGTGTCCATTATGACTGTACCAGTTGTTAACTATTTCCAATATTATCCCTGCCTATGCTCCACACCTTCACATGGCACAACACACAGATGTATATTTGGGGGGAAATGCAGATCGCCCTAGAAGACCTGGGGCAGATGGCTAGTAGGGTCCTTGTTCTTCCCTCCTCTCCAGAGCCCCAGCACACAGCTTTTCCTCTTCCCTGCGGCAGCTCTCCCTCGGGCCTGGTCTGCGGAACTATCTCTGCACAAGGGCTGCCTTTAGCACCAGGCACATTTGCACAGTCACTGAAGAGTGGTTGAGGGCGATTAGGAACCAGGCACTGTGCTAGATGAAAACAACACTCAAAGAGGTCAGGGAGCTCGCTCAAGGTCAAGCAGCCTGTAAGTGCTGAGCTGGGATCTGCATGAATATCTTCTGAGTCTCTCTTGGGACGCTGCCCATCCTCCTTCCAAACGGGCAATGGAGAAGATGAAATGCGCAAACTCCTGTCCAACTGGCCTTGGATCCCTCATCTGGATCTCCACTGGGGACCTTTGTCTTTCAAATATATAAATGACTCAAGCCCCTGCGAATCCCTGGGGATGTCCAGAGCCTGTCCCCTGGGTGTCTTCGGAGTCCCAGAGGCTTACCAACTCCAGACTGCTCAGGCATCCCGTGCTGCCCCTGTTCAGCACAGCAATGACCTCGGTGCAATCCCCTCTTCTCTTTGTGTTTCCCTGGGTGAATCCACTCACACCAAGCATCAGTGGGCAGTGGAGATTTCTGGGGGAGACATTGAGGCATCATTCATGGTACAGAAGGAATCACCACTCCTGAACGCAGATAGGCCATCTCGCCACTGTGGAATTTTACTGCTCTCATAATTAATCCCAATCTATCTCCATCCTCCTGGCTCCTCCCTCTTCTTCTAACCCCATTCTCTACTCTGTCCCTGCCTCCTTTCCTAGGGGCAACTTCTCCCTTCCTCTGAAGACTTGGCACCAGCCACACACAGGCTGGGGTGGAGTTGGTGGAGGGGACCAGGGCTTCTCTTCCACATCCATCTCCCAGTCTTTCCCCCAATGCTTCTGGTGCCCTTCCAATGACACCCTCCACCTGTTTTCGCACCTATCATTTATGGCTGGGAGTGGGGGAAGAAAAAGAGTGATCATACAGCTCTGTTTGTCCTTGAACCTGACACACTTCCTGGGATCCATGTTCTACAAGCTGTTGTCCCAGCACAAGACACAGGGCAGGAATATCTACCCCCTGGTCCTGCCTTATGGATTCCTCAGCAACAAACCCCAGCCTGAGCTCCCAGAGTTCACCCAACCCACTCCCAGCCTCTTCTTCTCACTCAAAGAAAACCTTCTATTTTGCTGATGTGAAAATCCACCCAGACAGCTATTGTACAAGTCCTCATTCTTCAACTGGCTCAACAGAACCTTTGGCAGTTGTTTCATTTCTGGGTTGATGCTGCTGCAGAGATGACAGACTGACACTTGGCATCAGAGCAGTGCTTTGGGATTCATTCGAGAGAGAGGAGGAGCTCACTAAGATAGGTGGAAGTAGAGCATGGGACATCATTCAATCAGACTGTAAATTTAAAAATAATTGAGTCCTTATTTGCTGGCCAATATATCTGGGGTTTATAAATAAATTATGAAGGAAGTGATGATGACAATGAGGATGATGACCATCGTGTGGTAACAACAGCAGCTATTATTCGTTCTATCTTGCAGACATAGATGTTGGGTATCTCATTTAATACACAGGATAGCTCTGCAAGGGAGGAAGTTGGGAGTTGAGGCTCAAACTCATTGCTGCAAAGGAGCCTTTAGACCAGTGTCCCCATCTATGATCCAGTAAGGAAGGTCATTATTAGCTTCATCTTTTAGATAGGAAATTGAGGCAAAGGAAAGTCAATTGACGTGGCTCAGATCTTGCAAGTGGTAGGTGGTCGAGCCCAGGGCCACCATGTGAGGCTATTTTTACCTGGCCAAGGAATCTGAAATACAGCTGGCACTCTGGTTAACAAGTCTTAGGTGCGAGACGAGGCTGCACTGGCCCAGAGGAACAAATATTTTGTCCAATTAATTAAAAGATATGATCTTTTCACCAAGCTGTGGACACATGGGACCTGCATCTGCCCAGAGGGGTGGCCTTTTCTGATTGGCACCAAGGCTTGGTACAGGAGAGTGGCTTTTGCAGAACCAGAATCCAAACCCTGAAGTCTGATGTCAGAGTTTGTTCTCCGAGCTCACAAAGCAAAAAAAAAGGCATTATTTTTACCCTGCCACAGACCTCTTTTATTAGTGTTCCCTCCACAAAGTGCACATTTTTATATGCTTTGCCCACTGTGTATGATAACATGTAAAAACACATGATTTCTCTGGCCTCAACAAATAGGGTTTGCTTTTATCGTGTGATAGGAAGTCCTGAGTTAGGTGATTTAGAGTAGGTACAAAGTCATCAAGGACTAAAATTGCATCCAGCTCCCTGATCTGCCTTTGTTAGGGTGTGGCTTTCAGCCTCAAGGTCACAAGGTGGCTGCTGGACATCCAGCATTCACATATGAATTTTAGGCAGGAAACATTGAGAAAAAGCAAAGGAAAAAAAAAAAAAAAACAAACAGGAGCAAGTCAATTAAGTTGGTCTCTTTATATGAGGAAAATTGTAGGTTTCTCAGACGCTCCCTTTTAAAATATCATTGGCTAGAACTGGGTTCCATAGCCACTCCAGTTGCAGAGGATTTGGGGAGGTGAGTATTTTTAATGAGACTCATGACTACATCAGACAAAACTGGGATTCTCTTAGAGAAAGGGGAGACTGGATTTCATGGGCTCCTGGCAATATCAGTCACACCCAAGTAAAATGCACATATAAAGTAATATTTAAATTGTTTCTTCACTGTTATAAGACAAATAATACGCAACTTCTAAGAAGAGCATTTTTGCTGACAAGTAATATCTAAATCCATTTCTCCCCAGTGAGAGCCTGTGCTCCACACACGCCGTTCTCACCTGGTGATCACATATCCCAGCTTCTGCGTGGGGCCAGTGCTGTCTTCCCTCCAACACCCCCAAAGCCTGGTTTGGGGCCCTGTTATCATCTCCCTCCTTCCTCTTTGTGCTTTACAGCTCCTGACTCCTCCACACTCTCCGTTGCGAGGATGCGAGGGACCTGGGTTGGAGCCAGCGGCGCTACCCACTGCTCCCTGGCCACTGTGCCCACTGCATGGGCAGTTTTTCCAGGTCCGAACTCAGGGCCAAGGGCCCTGGCTCACTCCCCAGCCCACCAATTTGATCATTGGCAGTGGAGGGTACTAACTAGCATTCTCCCAGCAGCCTGTTGTAGCTCCAGCCAAAAGCATTCCCCTGGGTGTTTTAGCTAACCTGGGCAGTCTCACTGTGAGTAAATGTACAGCTTTCATTAGGCCTTTGCAAGTCCTGGGAAATAGCTCATAGTTCTCTGTAACCTTTTTAGCCCAGTGCTCTCCAGTAGAACTTTCCGTGATGGTGGAAATGCTCTATCTCTGCACTTGTCCAATATAGTGACTACTAGCTGCACAAGGCTATTGAGTGCTTGAAATGTGATTAATATGACCGAGAAACTAAACTTCTAATTTTATTTCACTTTAATTTTAAATTTAACATTAAATAGCCACACGTGGCTAGTGGCTACCATACTGGATGGCATAGCTCTAGAGGATTTTTCTAGGGACTCAGGGACATAAGTAGGAAATCACTGAGATAGCTGGTTGAATCAAAAAACAAAACAAAAACTCAAAACAACAACAAAAACAAAAAGTCCACGTATGAAATAATGAACCAGTAAATAGGCCAAAAGGCATCATCCACTGACTACAGGGCATATTGGTGATTATTTGTTGAGTGTCTGGTCTGTACACGATCCTTTTTAGTCCTCTCAACAACCAGGCAATAGCTATTGTCATCCCCATTTAACAGATGAGAAAATTCCACCTTGGAAAGGTTAGGTAACTTGCCCAGGCTGCATGGCACAGCCTAGATTCAAACCCAGGACTGTGTGAAAGCCCATGTGTGCTTTTTGCATTGTTCAGGCTTCTTTTCAAAGGACTTTCAACAACTCGCCCCATCTTTACATGGGGTTTTTGACAACTCACTTTATCACTCTCCTTCTCTCTTCTGGGTTATAATAATATGGAAGGTTTTACTGAACATTTAAGGCTTTGCTACTATCAACTCCAAATAATGGAACTGTCCTTGTCACAGAGGTTTCTTTCGGTGTACACACATACACCTGTACTCACACCGACATACACACTTGCACGCACATAGACACGCATGTTGCATAGACACAGGTGCAGCTTGGCTTTCCCCCTTCAACCATCCATCATGGACTTATGCCTACCCTCTTCCGCAGTGAGAGGACTCCTGTAATATGGGGAATATTCCAGTACACAGAACCAGTGATAGAGCAGTGGCCAGCTGTCTGAAAGAGACACAGATCTCCTAAATATTGCCCTTTATCCAGGATCCTCCTGAGCTACTGGAAGTTTCCAAATGGAAAAGTGACTAAGGCCAGGAATCAACCAACCCCAGACCTCTGCTGACTTATAACATGGTCTGGAGCCCACCTGAGAAGTGGCTTCTCTCTCTGCATGTCAGTGACTGGAAGGGCGATTATAGTATCTGCCCAGAAAAGAAACCATTGATGGGTGGCAGCTTCCAGGTTTGTGGGATCTATAAACGGACCCTGAAAAATAACCTTTTCAAACAACTCATATAGTTGACAGAGTCTAATGTCTAAGTGTTCCCTGAGTGACAGAGCCCAGGTCTTTGCTCTGTTCTGTTGGCTGGCCAAGTAGTCAGGGAATGACTGTGCAGCAATTGGCGAAAATAATATACATAAGCTTATTTTATTGAGCTTCACTTTATTACACTTTGCAGATATTGCATTTTTTACATATTGAAGGTTTGTGGCAACCCTGTGTTGAGCAAGTCTATTGGTGCCATTTTTTCCAATAGCATGTACTCACTTCATGTCTCTGTGTCACATTTTGGTAATTCTTGCAACATTTCAAACTTTTTCATTATTATTGTATCTGTTATGGTGATCCGTGATTAGTGATCTTTGAATGTTACTGTTGTAATTGCTTTGGGACTCCATGAACTGCACCTATGTAATACAGTGAACTTAACCAATGAATGTTGTGTGTGTTCTGATTGCTCCGCCCACCAGCTGTTCCCTCTTCTCTCTTCCCCTCCTTGGGCCTGCCTATTCCCTGAGATACAACAGTATTGAAACAGACCACTTAATAATCCTCTAAGTGTTCAAGTGAGAAGAACAGTTGCACATCTCTCACTCTAAGCCAAAAGCTAGAAATGATTAAGCTAGTAAAGGAGGCATGCCAAAAACAGAGATTGGTCCAAAGCTAGGCCTCTTGCCCCAGTTAGCCAAGTTGTGAAGTCAAAGGAAAAGTTCATGAAGGAAATTAAAAGTGGTACTTCAGTGAACACACAAATGATAGGAAGGTGAAACAGCCTTATTGCCAGTATGGAGAAAGTTTTAGTGGTCTGGATAGAAGAATAAACTAGACACAACATTCCCTTAAGCCAAAACCCCATCCAGAGCAAGGCCCCAACTCTCTCCGATTCTATGGAGGTTGAGAGAGGTGGAGGAAGCTGCAGAAGAAAAGTTTGAAGGTAGCAGAGGATGGTTCCTGAGGTTTAAGAAAAGAAGCCGTCTCCATAACATAAATTAAGTGCAACACAAAGCAGCAAGTGCTGATGGAGAAGCTGCAGAAAGTTATCCAGAAGCTCTAGCTAAGATCATTGATGAAGGTGGCTACACTCAACATCAGATTTTCAATGTAGATGAAATAGTCTTCTATTGCAAGAAGATGCCATCTAGGACTTTCATAGCTAGAGATGAGGCGTCCACACCTAGGTTCAAAGCTTCAAAGGACAAGGTGATACTTGTTAGGAGCTAATGTAGCTGGTGACTTTGAGTTGAATGCTCTTTTACCATTCCAACAATTCTTGGGCCCTCAGGAATTATGATAAATCTACTCTGCCTATGCTTTATACATGGAACAACAAAGCCTGGATGACAGCACGTCTGTTTAAATCATGAGTTACTGAATATTTTAAGCCCATGATTGAGACCTACTGCTCAGAAAAAAAGATTCTCTTTCAAAATATTATGCTTATTGACAATGTAACTGGTCACCCAAGAGCTTTGATAGAGATGTACAAACAGTTTAATGTCTTTTTCATGCCTGCTAACACAACATCCATTCTGTAGTCCAAGGATGGAGGAGTAGTTTAGAATTATCAAGTCTTATTATTTAAGAAATACATTTCATAAGGCTATAGCTGCCATAGATTGTGATTCCTCTGATGGATCTGGGTAAAGTAAATTGAAAACCTTCAGGGAAGGATTCACCATTCTAGATGCCATTAAGAACATTGTGAGTCATGGAAGGAGGTATCAAAGTTAACAGGAGTTTGGACGATATTGATCTCAGCCATCATGGAAGACTTTGAGGGGCTCAAGACTTCAGTGGAGGAAGTAAGTGCAGATGTGGTGGAATTAGGAAGAGAACTAGATTTAGAAATGGAGTCTCAAGAGGTGACTGAATTGCTGCAATCCCATGACAATACTTGAATGGATGAGGACTTCCTTCTCATGAATGAGTAAAGAAAGTGGTTTGTTAAGATGGAATCAACTCCTGGTGAAGATGCTGTGGATGTTGTTGAAATGATACCACAGGATTTAGCATGTTATATAAACTTAGTTGATAAAGCAGCAGCAGGTTTGAGAGGACTGACTAGTATTAAAAGAAGATCTCTTGTAAGTAAAATGCTATGCCCTGCATCACATGCTACAGGGAAAGCTTTTGTGAAAGGAGGAGCAAATCGATGTGGCAAACTTCATTGCTGATTTATTTTAAGAAATTGCCACAGCCACCCCAGCCTGTAGCAACCACCACCCTGATTATTAAGCAGCCATCAACAATGAGGCAAAGCCCTTCACCAGCAAAAAGATTAGGACTCACTGAAGGCTCAGATGATCGTTAGCATTTCTTAGCAATAAAGTATTTTTAAATTAAGGTACGTACATTGTTTTCTTAGACATAATTCTATTGCACACTTAAGAGACTACAGAATAGTGTAAACATAACTTTTATGTGCACTGGGAAACCCAAAAATTCACATCATTCACTTTATTTTGCAGTGGTCTGGCACTGACCCTGCACACCTCCGAGGTGTGCCTGTGATGGGGGATTCTGGAATGGACCGTAGATTGCCGTGATTCCAGCTCAAATGACTACGCCACTCCTGTTCAGACATGCACAGTACATCTCCTTCCCTTGGAAAGAGGATTTTGAGCACCATGAGTCTTGCTTTCTGTAACTCCAAATGGAGAAAAATTAACCCAAACTGTCCTTGAGGAAATATGTCAAACTCCAGATTGGACACTGTGTAATCCAGGCACTTATTTGTTGTAACACTCTCTCTCTCTCTCTCTCTCTCTCTCTCTCCAAAAGCTCAGTGACTTATACCATAGAAGCTTATTTTGCCCTCACATGAAGTCTAATCGAAGGCAGGGCAAGGATGCTCTTTGCTCTACACAGTCATTCAGGGACCAAGCTGATGGCAACTCTGCCATCTTCAACAGGTGGCTTCCAAGGTTGCTTGGGACATTGGGGGCCAGCCAGCACATAGGGGAACAGAGAGAATGCAGGCTCACAATAGGGGGTTTTTAGGGGCCAGGCCTGGATGGGCACACATCACGTGGGCCTGCACCCTGTTGGCAGTACTGAGTCGCATGGCCCCAACTAACTAGAGGAAATATAGCCTGGTTGTGGTCCCAGGGAGAAAGGAAAACAGATTGGGTGAACTGCTGGTTAGACTTTGCTATAGACTTTAATCCCACAGCTATCAGACAAGATTAAGAAAACAGATCTGTGCTTTTGTGAATAATCTACTTCATGGCTGGGGTAAGTTTTTTTTGACAGCATTGCTTTATAGTCTGTTTAGGATGTAAATAAATAAAACAACAGGAGGGAGGGGTTAGTAACATGAACTGGGAAAGATCTGATTATTGATTAGGCTCTGTATATGTCAATCATGTCAGCAAATGAACTGAAATAAACCAGAAGCTGGTGGCATCAATCAAGTAGTAAATAATGTGTCTTCCAAGACACAGCATTGCTATTTCCCCAGTTTCACCTCCTAGCACTAGCCCTCTCACACTCCGGGTTCCAGGCATATGGGCCTTTTGGTTTTCTGAACCTTTGTGTCTCTTGTACACAGTGCCTTTGTGTGGCTGTTCCACTTCCTAAAATGCTCTAGACTTCCCGATGCCCCACTCACCTCAAGCATGAGACAGGTGACATTCCAGTTTCTTCAAGTGGTTGCCTCCCCGGGACTCTGCGCCTGAGAGGGTGGACTCAGGTTCTGTTAGTAGGAAATGCTGTCTATGGGTTAAGGTTTTATCTCTTTATGTTGTAGGTAAAATGCTATTTACACCTATAGCCTACCTAATGTGTATGCCTTATAATAATTTTAATATAGAAATTAAAGAGTAAAGGTTAGCCAGAGTTGTGCTTTTATTATCCGAAATTCCTAGGCATTATTGCTTTTTCTTTGTTTCATGCCATTTCCTTTCAGTGAGAAATCTGCTTAGTACATTTATTTGCTTTGGATAATAATAGGGTTTGTTTATGTGGCATGTGTGTTAGTGTGTGTGTGTGTGTGTGTGTGTGTGTGTGTGTATGTGTGTATGAATGTCTATGCCATTTAAAAAATTGTGTCCGGGCCAGGTTGGTGCTTATAGAAGTCTAAGATAAATACTGCTTTGTTTTTGGTTAAATTCACCCTTTATACTGGCAAGTTATTTTCATCTCAGACCACACTCCCTGCAGCTGCAATTTTTGTATAAAGTTGCCCAGTGATGTTTCTGTCCAGAGCTCTTTTTAGTGAAGGTAGAACAAATCAGAAGTTTTACCAGAGCAAACAAATATTTATTGAATACTTACATTTTCTTATTTAAGTCCCCTTTAAACCCTGTGAGAAGGCATAATATTTTCACCATTTTTTTTTTTTTTTTTTTTTGAGACAGGGTTTTGCTCCCAGGCTAGAGTGCAGTGGCATCATCATAGCTCACTGTAGCCTCCAACTCCTGGGCTGGAGCAATCATTCTGCATTAGTCTCCTGAGTAGATGGGACTACAGGAGCTTGCCACCATGCCCAGCTAATTTTTAAAATTTTTTTTATAGAGAATGGGTCTTGCCACGTTGCCCAGGCTGATCTCCAACTCTTGGGCTCAAGCAATTCTCCCATCTTGGCCTCCCAAAGTGCTGGGATTACAGATGTGCCCAACTTTCCCTTGTGTTTTAATCTTTGTTCTTCTCTGAACTTTCTCTGGCCATCCTCAATCCTTTCCCATCTCCTCTGAACCCCTGTCCTAGCGTAAAGCAGTGGAATATCAAGTATTTCCTTGTGGCAATGATTGAGCTATGAGTTGTGCTTTATTCTCCATTTTTACTGAGACCACCAAAAATGAAGATGCTGGTTTACCTGAGACTAACCTCAAAGGAGACTCTGTAAGATAAAAGCCACCAAGCAAGCCATCCAGAATGGCTAGGTTTCCCGTCCTGCCTCCCCCATTTCCTCAGGGCACAAGTGAGGCAATCTTGCAGGCAGACAGGGGGCACTGAGAGGTCATCCTGTCATTCTTGGCCCTTTGGCTAAGATCAAGTGCAGAGGTCATCAAGTGGAAGGGGTGGGGCGGCAGGCCTTCCCATGAACAGTGGGGATCCCAGAGCCTGCTCGGTGCCTGCTCCCCTGCCTGGAGCCTGAGTGCAGGCAGGTGGCTCACACCCACGCGGGGAGAGCGGCCTAGAGAGGCGTGTGCCCAGGGATGACCCGCACTCCCCTCAACGTGCACTGGCAGGGGTGCTGTGGCTGGGCTCTTCCCGATATTCCCTCCCGCCCAGAGCCACGCCCTATGCTCTACGCCCTGGGACTTCGGAGCTTTTCCCGCGAGAGGCGGGGTCTCTCCCGCTACCCCTGGGCGTGGGCGTGGCCACGTGGCTTGCGTCAGCCAATGGGGTGTGGGCGGGAGCAGCTGGGCCCCATTTCTGAGCCAGGAGCTTGATGGGCGTCCAGCGTTTCCGGGAGAAGAACCGAGATGGCCGGAGAGCCTGCCTGCTGGCGAGGTGAGAGACACGGGGGACACGCCCAGCAGGCACCCCGCACACCTGGCGCCCAGAGCCGGGCCGTGCAGCTGGGTTGCAGACCTGGATAGGAATTGCTCGTTCCTGCTGTGAGACACCTGGTTCGGGGTGGTCTGTCCGGCAGCATTGTTGCTGCAAGAGAGAACACTCAGGGTGTCAGGGCCTGGCGCGAGCCGGACTTCGGCAGGGGCAGGACTGCCTCGCCACCCCGGGGCACGTCTCACCAGGTGCCACCGAACACGCTCCCGGCCCCCTGTGCTATATGGTTACTCCTCTGTCTTCGTGTGAAATCCCTTCTTCTGAGGCCCGGCCTCTCTCTGGCTCCACCATCCTCCACCTCTTCTCCTGGCTGCTGTTCCTCAGCCTCCTGGTCCCTCCTGACATCCTGGAAGGTCCTGACTCAAGGGCTTCTTTGCCACGTCCTCCCCAACATTTTATTGAAGGACTTTGATGCATATGAGGCTGGCCTTTCCAGTACATTCTTCTCACATTTTACCGGTTTTCTCAAATTCCATGATCTGTACCTCCATCCCCTTCCCACTCCCATCTCCACAGCGTGGGTGCTGCCTCCCTTTTTCTTCCATGTCTGTCAACTATATGCCAGGCCCTACACTTGAGCTATGGGGATAGAACAGTGATAAAAATAGACTGTCATAGTCGATTTCAGTTGTTATAATAAAATACCCTAGACTGGTGGGCTTATAAACAAAAGAAATTTATTTCTCATAGTTCCAGAGTCTGGGAAGTCCAAGATCAAGGTGCCAGCAGACTCCGTGTCTGGGGAGGGCCCACCGTCTGGTTCCTAGATGGTGCCTTCTAGCTGTGTCCTCACATGGCCAAAGGGGCAAGGTCTCTTATCTGTACACTAGCCCCACGAATGTGGGCTCCACTCTCATGACTTCATCATCTTCCTCAAACCCCACTTCCTAACACCATCACCTTGAGGGGTAGGATTTCTACATATAAATTTGGGGGTGGTGCACAAACATTCAGACCGTAGCACAGACACAGTCCTACCCTCGAGGAATGTGCAGTCTCTTCCATCTCTGACCTCCCAGACCGGGTGTGTGACTACAGTTTTTATTCTTCCAGTTCTCTTGCTGCTTTCCTCCTCTGACACCCACTCACTAACCTCACATTCTGAGACTTCTTCCAGCCCCTGGAATACAAAGTGCGTTGTCCCAATCATTCCCACATTTGGTTAGCACAGTCATCTTTCAAAGCATGTGTGTTAGTCTGTTTTGCACTGCTGCTGAGGAGCACCTGAGGATGGGTAAATTTATAAAGAAAAGAGGACTGACTGTCTCACGGTTCTGCAGATCGTATAGACATGGCGCCAGCACCTGCTTCTGGGGAGGGCTTCAGGGAGCTTCCAATCAAGGTGGGAGGCGAAGGGGGAACAGGTGTGTCACCTGGTTAGAGAAGGAGCAAGAGAGGGAGGAAGTGGTGCTAGGCTCCTTTAAACAACCAGCTCTCAAAAGGTGTGAGTTAATAAAGCCAGAGCTCACTCATCATCTCAGGGAGGGCACCGAGCCATTCATGAGGGATCTGCCCTCATGGCCAAAATACCTCCCAGCAGGTCCCACCTGCAACACTGGGGATCAGATTTCAACATAAGTTCTGAAGGTACCAAACATCCAAACCATATCGGCATGTAATATTAATAATATTACAAGACGACAGGATGGCGAGAGGCCCAGAAAGGAAGGGGCAAGCCCAGGGTAGCATCAGTCACAAGCAAATCACAATAAAATTATTGTGAATAGCTAACCCTTATATAGTGCTTAAGGGTTATGCCGTGTCAGTGCTGGTCCAAGAGCTTTATATATTGATGTATCATTAAATCCTCATAAAACCCTCTGAAGGAGATATTATTTGAGTATATTTTATTATATGAGGAAATTGGCATAGGAATAGCTTTAGTAATATAGCAAAGGTCTCACAGCTAGGAAGTGGCAGAGCCAGGATTCGAGCTCTAGGAAACCAGACTATTCGCCATTGGACTGTATTACCTCATGATAATGGCTCTTACTGTCTCTGTTTCACTGATGAGCAACCTGAAGCTACTAAGGTGAGGAGGTTTGCTTGAGCTCACCCATAATAAGTGGCAAAGCTTTGACCAGAACTCAGGCATCACTCCCTTTTAAATAGAAAACAGCCCTGGGATATGTCAGTGGCTCAAATTAGCTTCCTGGGATTGATTGCTTTCCTGGCCCCTACTGAGAGTGAGCCTTGTTAGGAATCCATGAGTAAGGGGTGGTTCTGCAGGGTGGGTTGAGGGAAAGCAGTTGGCTGCAGGGTCAAATTTGAGGCATGGGGGGCTGATCTTGGGAAGGCAGGATGGCGAGAGGCCCAGAAAGGAAGGGGCAAGCTCAGGGTAGCATCAGTCACAAGCAAATCATCTGAGTGGGTGTGTGGGGGGCACTGCAGGAGCCACTCATGCAAGCTCTCCCCACCTCTTTTCCAAGTAGGAGCAGTGCGGCTGAAAAATTCTGATGAAGAAGGTGGTTTTATCTTTCTCAGGAAGCTTGGAAACACTTAAAACCCATCTTGCATTAAAGACCTCTGAGGCTTATCCTATTTGAGTTAGAAAAATGCATGGGGCCTCCAGCCTGTGAAATCCCGAAGGCGCCTGACTTCTCCTTCCCTGCTCTTCTCCTCGCCTCTGTAACGTGAACTACAATCATCAGACAATACTCGGCATTTACCCAGAGAGTTTTCTTCTGTTTTTTTTTCTCTCCTTCTCAAGGAGCTCAAAGCTATTAATAAGAGATGATGGTGGTAATTCAGATGATTCTAGTTTGCTTTTTATTTTTATTTGAGTCATAAAATTATGCCTTGTATCAAAGTTAAGGACAATCAGAAATAATGCTAAAGAATTTGTGAATCAGGAGGTTCGGTTTAAATCTCCTTGTGAAGTCAGTTGAGAAAAAGTCAGGGGCAGCCAGCGACAGATCTCCTGAGCTTTATGAATGAGGGCTGCGCATTTTTTTTCCAGCGAGCACCACTAATGTAATTGCTACATTGTTCTCTGCTTAAAGCTCCTTATGCCTACTAGATTCTAAGCGCGATGAAGACAGAGCCTCTCCCTCTTGTTTGCTGCTCTTTCCCAGTGTCTGGCTTGTAGAGTTTGATCCATAAATATTTGTTAAATGTGAATAAGCAGATGCATGAATGAAGCCAGATGAAATTACAGCTGGTGATGCCGGTGGAGTCTCTATCTCTCTCTTCTGAGTTTCTGTGCTTGGTGCTGGACACGATTAATTCCAGGAAGGAAGGTGCTTCTTTGTGCTCAGGTGGGCTCGGAAATCAGCGTGCCTGGGTCTTGGCAGCACCCTCTCCACAGCAGGAGCAGGAAGCTGGGGCCAGGTGGGGCAGTAGCTGGAGAAATGGGCCTGGCCACAGAGGCTGGCTCCAGAAAGGACAGCTGGAAAGCCCAGGCGGAGGGCGGAGGGCCTGCATCCATCTCAGACCCAATTTTGGCAGTGGGGCTTGTTGAAGAAGCCAAACAGATGGGCAGCTAAGAGCAGAGGGGATAACAGGCTGAACCACATGGGCTTTGGCGGAAATTACTGGTGAGCAGCCCACTGGAGTGGGAGGGGCAGACCTGGTCCCAGACAGGAGCAGACCGCACACACAAGGAATGCCATGAGGACCCTATAAAGGGGCTGGGATCTGGGGAGTCCCATATTTTGAGAGGCATTGGGATGTAATGCATGTCACCCAGATAAACCAGAATGTGTGTCTGGGCAGAGCACACAGACTGCTAGAATGACTGTGGCTTGGAGACCACAAGATTCTCACCTGCCCCAGGACTCCAGGGTCTGGTAGCTCATAACAACCTAGTGGGCTCGATTTGGCTTCAGGACCCTGAGTTTGATGAATATAACCTAAATCTAAATTATAAAATTGTACAAAAAGAAGGGATTAGAACTCTGTGACCTTCTTCTTTTGGAAGTGGCTGAGGCCTGACCCCAAAGATGAGGGCCATAATTTTATTGAGCTAAAGGGAACTAGTTTCCATTCATGAGGCTAGGGTGAGCTTCAGAGGAGCTATGATGTGGAGAAAGGGTTCCAAGGCCTGGGCCAAGAATGATGGACGTGAATTAAAGATAGAGCAGCTTGGGGTGGGCCAGGAAGACCCTAACGCAGGCTGAATGAAACTTCAACATTTTATTCAGATGACAGTGTTGAATATCATGTCTAAGGGATAATACAGGGTTGGAAATAGTAGAATGAATAATGAGGACCAACCCTTGAGGATAGCCTGGCTATGGGAAATGAAAGAACAGGTACCCCGTGGCCAAGTCCTCGTACAACCAGATAGTAAGATTGTTGCTGCCTAGTACCTAGTGGGTGGGGTTAAAGCTGGGGAGGGGAGGGTTCGAGAACCTCGCCCAGGTGGATAATGGGGAGAGTGCTCAAGTAGGAAACAATGCTCTTCCCTGTGGGATATTCTAGTCCCAGATACAAATGGAAGCCATTCCCCTTGTACATGGTGCATAGATGAATCTTCCATTCGTTGCCTTCTGCGGACACAGAGGCATCCACTAGCAGCCAGGGGCACTACCTGGTGCTTGGGTAGAACAAATGGTATGACCCCTGCTTGCCTTCTCCTCTCCCTCTGTCTCCAGGTAATGCCAAATGGTCTCCCTGAAGTCTTTCCTGCCAAATCCAGTCCTCATTTGGTAACCTCTACCTCTATCCTACTCAGCTTTTATATAACCCATACAACCTTGAGATGCTCTGTAAATGCTCACAACCTACATGATGGAAACCAATTCCTCCCAGTCCCAGAACATTCTGGGCCTGCCCGAGCTCTGAGCTTATCTCCTCTCACACCCTTGTCAAGCTCTGCATTGGAGCCATCATGGGAGCCACTTTGGGTGCTCTCAGCCTCGCCTGTCCACCTATCTTCAGGGCCTTTCGCTCTGGCCCCAGGGCCCCCATGGAGATCAGCTCTGGGTGGCAGAGTCTGCTGCATGGCTGTGTGGCCTGGCAGTCAGACAGGGCCCTGTGCTTTGAAGAACTCCATGCTTGGTTTAATGCTCTGCCATAGCCATTTTGAAATGTTCAATAATTCTTGAACAAGGGGCCCTGCATTTTCATTTTGCTCTGGGCCCCAGCTGGTCCTGCTATATGGGTTTGACCAACTTCCTGCAGGCTCAACCTGACCGCGTCTCACCTGTGTCTATCCCTGCGAGCCTCTTGCCTTGTGCCCTGGAGCTTCATTGTTGAAGCCTAAGTATCAGGCACCTTGGGACAATGAGGCATTGCTTATGCCCCCTTGGGGTGAAGTCTTGACTAATGGGATGTAGGACTTGAGGGGTAAATTCTTCTCTCCTGTCCACCTCCTGAGATGCACTTGGCATGCTTCATAGGGGATGGTTCTGCAAGGTGGAGCAATCAGTTGCTGGTGGTGGTGGCCAGCTCGGTAGCTAGCACACCCGACTGGCTCCCCTCCTTCCCTGATGCATACCCTTTTCTGGTCTCTCCTGCTTCTGGGGTTACAGTCCCTACTAGAGAAGGGGAACTCACTTATGGTAGCTATGCTATTTTCCTATTGTTTTTTAGGCCAGGTCATTGAAGGCAAGTCTCAGGTCTGGGCAATCCTCGGTGCACAGCCTTCCCCAGTGCTATGAAGGTGTATGACGTCGTAGACTACAGTGTGGGCTGCTTAGCAGCCTGGGTCCCCGTCCAGGCCACTCTGCCTGGGTTCAAGTCCTGTCTCCACCACTTACTAGTCACAGCGGTATCACTTTTGGCATGCCACTTGACCTCTGTAATCTCAGGTTCCTCTACAAACTGGAGATGATAACAGTACCCTACTCAAGGGGTTGCTGGAGATTAAATAAACCTCATTAAAAATTAGCACAAGGACTGGCACTGGGGAGGTTTTCATCTGCAGGTTAATCATTATTGTCGTTCCTGTGTGCTGGGCAAGACTTTCCGCTCGAGACTGAGACACTGGTCCTAGGCCCTGAGGCTGCTGCGTGCACAGGTTCTCTGTCTAAAGGAGGGAAGTGAGTGAGGTGCGATAAACGTGGGCTTTGGGGATGGACAAATGTGACTTCAAACCCCAGCTCTGCCACATACTGGCAAGTTGCCAGCAGTCTGTGCCCCAGTCTCACATGGAGACCAGGGGGAGTTAGGTTTTAGGAGTGTTTATGGCCAAAAATTCTCCTTGCCAGTCACAAAATTTATTCTTTTCAGAAGACATTCAGTAAAAGATTTGGAACAGCAAGAGACACATTTATTAGAAAGTGTTTTATTTAAAACAAAGTCTTCGTTTTTCACTCAATATCCTATTAAGTAAAAATCTAGTATTAGCAGCTCTCTGTGCTGGTGAAGTCTCCCTGATCTGAGCAGACCTGGAGACCTCTCCCCACTTTGGGTGGGGGGTTGGGGTGGGGCTCCGATGCCAGGGAGATGACAGGCACTTCTTGAATTTTTAGGAGTCCCACCTCCTTCTTTATGCTCAAGATGATTGACAGTATCGACAGCCAGTTACGCCTTGGCTTTATCATTGGAGTCCCCTGAGAGGCAGGGCTTCCTTTATTCTTACATTTTATTCTCAAATCATTTGTTATAACTTATAGAAATTATCTCCTGGGAACAAAATGGCTTAAGCTCTCCTAGAATCCATGTGCCCATTCTATGTATTCAGAGATGAAGGATGGACATCATATGCTAATGGCTAAGAAGGTTTTTAGCAGAATGTCAGCACTATTCAGAATTTCCTTTAGCACAAAAATCTGCTTAATAGTTGGGACGGTAGCAGCAGTAAGAATGAGAAGAACAAGTAATAAAAACAGCAGCAACTGCTCTGTATTGACCATGTACTTTCATCATTTTTTTAATCATTATATATGTTGGACTTTACCACCCTTATATTAACAAATAAGAAAACCAACTCAGAGAGGTTAAGTAATTTGCCAGAGATAGCACAGGATTCAGTAACAAATAGCTAAGGTGAGAGTCATATCTGGGTTCTATCTATTCGCTTAACTTTCCCTCTTCACTATTACCCTATTTTTGCCTCTTTTGTCAAAGAGATCCGAGGAGATAGGGTATACAGTGTTCTGCACCTAGTAGGATGATGGTAAATATTAGTTTCCTTCCTTTTTTTCCCCCCAAGTTCATTGTCATTCAGTCCCACCATTCCCCCTTTGATGCAGACCTTAGCTGTCCCTGTTGAAACATCATATTCCAGACCCAGTCTTTCAAGATAAATCATTTATTTCCCGTTACCGCCTTCCCAGAGGGTCCCAAGTTCTCCCTCGCTCCGGCTCCCTTTCCCCGTGACCGCCAGACTTGCAGCCATAGCCCCATTGTCCTTCGATTGCTGGAGGCCACTGGTTTGGGCCGCTGCATCATTTCTGCTCTGCTGGGTATCAAGGCGAAAGCGGTTTCTTCTTCAGACTTCTGGGCCAGCAGACACACATCTCATGCTGCAGCATTAGGGAGCTTGGAGGGCGTCTTACGCACTGTGGTTTTGTGCCTGCCAGCAGTAGTGTCCCCGGCTGACCTACATCCATTGTCCTGATACGTGCAGTGACCGTGCTGTAAGGTACAATCTCAGAGAGCCCGGGAAGAGGAGAGAGGAAGAGTGGCTGAGAACAATGACTTTGTTGGTAATAACATTTCCTGAGAGCCTGCTATGTGCTATGCTAACAGTGGTAGTATTAGTTCCACTAATACTCTAGAGCTAAGTGTTTTATTTACACGAATTGTCCCATCAAATTCTCAAAATAACACCATTCAATTGGTATTTTCGTTGCCATGCTGATCACTTTCAGCACGGAGAACAGTGCCTGGCAAATGGAAGGAACTCGGTCCTCATTGTTACATCTTGAATGGGTCTCCCCTTTCATTGAATCCAGAGGGGTTAGGTACTGGCTTCAGGTCACACAGTGAGTGTAGACTTTAGCCCAGGGAATCTGAGTCTAGAGTTTGTTCTTTCCACCACTGTGCAGTACTGTCTTCTGTTAACGAGAGGCTAAATGAGAGGCGGGAAGTTTTAGTAGAATGAGCCCTTAATGTCCAGGCAAGACCTGGATTTCAGTCCCAGCTTTGTCACTTATTAGGTTTTAGCAAATCCCTTAGCTTTTGATGACAGACACTGTTCATTGGCCGATCCCCTTCTGCCTGGCCACCTCTACTTACAGAGGGTGAATTGTGTCTCCTCCATTCATATGTTGAATTCTCTCTGGACGGACTCATCTGGAGATACAGTCTTTACAGAGGAAATCAAGTTAAGATGAGGTCATTGGAGAGAGGCATATTCCAATGTGACTGATGTCCTTATAAAAAGGGGGAATTTGGACACAGAGACATGCAGAGAGGGACAGTGAAGTGAGACACAGGGCGAAGACAGCCATTTACAAGCCAAGGAGAGACGCCCACAGCTCCCCTCACAGCCCCCAGAGAGAAGCAACTCTGCTGACACCTGGTCTTGCACCTCCCCACTCCAGAGCTGGGAGACAACGCAGGTCTGCTGTGTAAGCTCCGCGTCTGGGGTATGTCGTTGCCTGCAGCAGCCCTAGCAGATAATCCAGGCAGGAAAAGAACCTTGCAGATTGCCTTGCAGTTAGAGCTGACCCTGTGACCCGCTGATGAAATGTGAGCGGAAAGGATGGCAGGAAGGCTTCGGGGGTGTTTGCTTCCTGGGAAAAGAGGCTGATGTCACTGGTGCAACCCCTTCCCTCCTCCTGCCGTGACTGTGGAGGTGATAGCTGGGTTATTTTTTGATTGAAAGAGAAAGTGCAAGAGAATGGCAGAGGCGCCAGCCTTGCCACCATTGCCCAAGCCAAGGGCACATAGCCACCCACTTCTAGGAAAAAAGCAAGAACAAAACCCTTCTTTCCTTAAACCACATGGGGCAGGCCAACTGTTGCTTGCAGCTGAACAAATTCCTGCTACACTCTGGAACTAGCTTTGTCTTCGACAGGGTGAGGATGATCAGATTCACAGGGCTATTGAACAGATGAAATGAGAATCTCCGTAAAATGGGGCTGCGAATGGTAAAACACCATGTAACTGTAAGTTATTGTCATAATAAACAAAAACCTCCCCAAAGCTATCGTTTCCGTTTAGAGCTTATTCCCAACCCCTGACTCGTAAAGCCCTGTGTTGGTTCTCCCACCAAGGAGCCAGATGGGCTGGAAGACACTTCGTTTCCAGTCAGTTAGCGTGATTACTGTTTAAAGCTGGAGAGAGGCCTAGAGATCCTTTGGTTCAAATGCCTTATTTTATGGATGAGGAAACTGGGGCCCAGAGAGGCTGAGTGACTTGACCAAGGTCACGGAGCAAGCCCTTGGCAGAGTCAGATCTTGAATCCAGGTGTCTTTGGAACTCAGAGCAGGGCTCCTCCCTTAGGTGAACCAGGTGGACTCTGAGACTTGTGAGAGTCTATATCTAAGGATCGATTGGTTAAAAATTGGTTAAAACCAATGTTTTGATTTAGGGCCTGCATGAAGCCGTCCTATCGTGCGCCAGGCACCGTGCAAGCGCTTTACAAACATTACCTTAAATATTTAACGATTGCTGTTAACGATGTAAGTACTGCCACCCCCATTTATATGTACTGGGAGGGGGTAAGATTAAGCCACTTTTCCTAGATCACCCAATTAATCGGTAGGTGATGGCAACTTTCTCCTGACCACGTGCTAAAAGACTTGCAGTTCAGTTTAACTCAGGTCAATGAGTCTCCGATTCTGGCTGCCTTGCTGGGCACCGAGGATAGAGCAGTGAATGAGACAGTGGCCCTGCCCTCGAGCAGCTAACAGCTGAGAGGAGAAGCATCACCAAGCGGCTGTGTGGTGCAGTGGTTATGGGCACATGTGCTGGAACCAGGCAGGCTGGGCTTGAGTCCTGGCTCCGCCACTTACTGGTTGTGTGACTTTGGGCAAAGTACTTCATCTCTGTGTGCCTTGATTTTTTCATCTGTAAAATAGGGATAATAGTAAGACCTCCCTCATAGATTGTTATAGGGCTTAAAGTGGTTGATACATGCCAACTGTTGAGGACACCACACATTTTGGCTATTACTGTTGTTAGTTTATTAACTCTGAACCTATGTATTCCTCTACCCAACCTGCTTATCTCCAAGAGTTCATTGCCTAGGCCTGTCTGTTTCAGAGCTGGTTTGGTCATCTTGGATGGGGGACAGTCTCTCCACCCTATTCAACTGGGCTTTATTGGACAGCTCTAGGGAGTGAGGACACTGGAGGTTGTCACCTACTTTTGGCAGAGTAGAAAGAGGATGGTCTTAAAATTGAGGAGTCTGTGTTCCCCCCAGTGCTGGAGGTGCTGGGCTTTGGGCAAGCCCCAGCCCTTCCTCCTGCTCAGCTCTTCAGCAAGAAAATGATCTGTGGCAGCGTGTTCACAGCAGCCCACCTATTTGTAGGGCTGTTAGCCTGAGACGTCCAAGAATCTGGAAGCTCTGAAGGAGACTGGCACCACAATGCAGGAACCCTCTACGATTCCAGGGAGGTAACGCACGCCAAGGGCTCGGCACGTAATGATACCACTCTCCCTCTTCTTTTCCTGAATCAAGGGGGTTCTTAGGCACTTTCTCATTTGCATTTATATATTAAACTTTTATATATATTTATATGGCACTATGGCTCTGGGAAGTTGATATTAGCATCCTTTCTCCTCTTTCCCCTAGTAATGCATCTGAACATCACAGACTTTAAGTCAATGATTTGAACCCAGTTCAAAGCCTTGGTGCACAATTGCTTCACTGGACCTCTCGGTTCCTGCAGGTCTCTGCTTTTGGCTTCTGCTGGGCTGCAAAGCCAGGTATTATTAGAGCATCATAATTAATACCTTTTATGTATATGCACATGCATATATTTCTATCCATCAACACAATTAATGAGCCCTTGAGGGGGTGTGTGTGGATGGCTTGCCCTTTATTCCCTAGGAGCCATGCCATGCAGAAATGTCACCAGGACACCACATTTCAATGTCTTTGCAAAGGACTAGGCCACAGCCTCATTGGAGGGAATTTTTTTTCCAGTTCTTTTTTTTTTCTTATGGTTACGTTCAGGCTGTGTTTTACAGTTTGAACACCTCCTTTGTGTTCATTATTTCATTTGATTTTCATTATAGCTGATGAGGCAGACAGGGAGGCATCACTTACTTTTCAAGGGAAGAAACTAACACCCAGAGAGGCAGAATGACTTGCCGGGGTCCGTTCAGCTTCTTTTGGGATATATTGCAAATGGAATCCAAATCTCCCAGCCAGTCTGGAGCGTTTTTCAAGAGCACAAGTCTTCTCTGAGTCAGGGTTGAGAAGCAAGACTTTGTCTGGTAAAAGGATATGTTTTTTTTTTCATATGGACTTTATTCATTTCTCTCAAATTTGCCAAGGATTTCTCTCCAGCTTCTCTTGTAAACACCTCCTTGTAGTTAAAGGAGCAGCTGGCTCACTTGCATAAGTCTTGGAGACCAAGGGTGCTGGGTCATGGTGGTGGTGATGATGATGGTGGTGATGATGATGATGGCAACCACTTTGTGACCCCACGGAAAGCTCAGATCTCCCCCAGGGTTCAGTCTCTCATCAGAAGAAATAAAGCCACTGACCTAGGACGCTCATCAGAGTGCCTTGAGATTGTAACACAACCTTGGGTGCTGGAGACAGGGACTGCCCTACAGAGCTTTAGACGGGGACAAATGAAGGACAAAAGAGGAAGCGCCCTGACCTCTGTGACTAGGACCTCTTCATACAATAATAGCTCACATTTACTAAGTGCATTATATGTTTCCATTTTAGATTCCCATTGTTCATTGTTGCTTTATAGGAAATCGATTGACTTTTGTGTATTAACCTTGTATCCTGCAATCATGCTATAATTGCTTATTAGCTCCAGGAGCTTTTTTGTTGATTCTTTGGGATTTTCTACAGAGGCAATCATGTTATCTGTACATATATATAAACACAGTGGTAATATCTAATCTGCATAAACAATGCTAAGAGATTGGCTTAATAATTATGCTCATTTTATGGATGAGCTCACTAAAGTACAGAGAAGTTTATAATTTGATCAAGTCCGTGCAGCTAAAAGGTGGGAGTGATGCGGGGGGTGTCCCAGGGCAGGGAGGAAAGCCCCCTGCACTTGCCAGGTGGGTTCTTGGCTTTGTGCAGGAAAGAATTCAAGTGTGAGCTAACTGGAGACAAAGTTTATTGAGATGGAGACAAACTTCATTGAGACAGAGACAGACAACAGATCCCATCCCACAGAGTAGCAGTCCTCTCCTAAGCAGTAGGGGACCTCTTATGGGGCAATAGTAATGTTTTTAATTGTTCAAAAACCGTGTTGGGAAACAGCTGTACTTGACCAACATTGTCTTGTGGTCAGGCTATAAAGCTTAATCATAAACTGCTGTCACTGAATGGTAAGTGCAGTTTTTAAGGTAACTGGTTTAGTAACTCATCTGTCTTCAGGTGGTCACAGTGCAGTAACTTGCTGGTGACTTCCTTTTTCAGGGTGGTTAGGGTCAGCTGTCAGTTAAAATGGCTGCACACAGGCTCCCTTGGCCTTCCTTTTCTGCCTTTTCCCTACATTAGCAGAAGTACAAGTCAAACCTGGCAGTCTGTTTCCATGCTCACACTCTCAACCCATGTGACATTGCTTTGTAGGACTCACACTTGCCACCCTCTCACAGGCATAAGGGGACATGGCACCAAAGTTTAATGAATGGTCCCAATTTTCACCCCTCCTTGGATCCATGCCTTTGCTATATAACTTTGCAGTGCTCTCCCACTGTAGGCAGGATGTGCTTCTCCACCCTTTGATTTGGGGCCCTGTCATGTGACTTGTTTTGGGTGATAGAAAAAGATAGAGTGATGGTCTGCCAGCCCCAGGCCCAGGCCTTAGGAGCACTTGTGTGTTGCTGTTTGCTCCCTGTGCCACTGTCACTGCTAGGAGAAGGGCATGCCTAGGCTAGCCTGCTGGTCCCAAAGGCAGGAGCATGAGAGATCTGTGGGGCTGAGCTATCCCAGCTGGGCTGCCCCCACCAAGGACAGTCTGGGAGCAGATCCCCTGCTCCTCCCACATCCACTGGCCACAGGTGGGCAAGTGACCCCAGCTGAGATAAACTGACCTACACTTGACCCTCAGACCAGTGCAAATAAATGTTTTTATAATGTTTGTTACTCAGCAGAAGCTAACTGATACTTGTGGTAATCGTGGAAAGAGCAGAGCTTGGGAATCAAACGTGCTTTCAAATCACACCTGTATTAACTGTGTGATCCTGGGCGGGTTACTCAAACTCTTTGAATTTCAATTTCATCATCACAGTGAGGATAATAGTATCTATTGCTGAGGGACATTGTATTAATGAGATAAGTAGCAAGAGGGGTGAGGAGAGGATCTGGCCAGGCACATGCTGGACCCAAAGCAGAAGGCACTGCAGGACCATGGCAAGACTTAAATGTTTCTCTGCAAACTGGAGTATGGGGCTGTGTTCTGGGCAGAGGCTTAGATGATTTGGAAGAAAAGACAGTCATTGGAACTGGAGTATCAACTCTGTGTCAGAATCTATTGCAACAATAATGCTGTGTAACAAATCACCCTAAAATGCTGTGGCTTAAAACAAGAAGCATCAGTTGTCACCCCTGAACCTGCTGGTCAGCTGGGAAGTTCTTTTGCTTTTGGACAGACTCATATTTCTGCAGTCAGCTGTGGGCTTGGTAGGAAGTCTGTGGATCTTGGACGGGCTCTGTGTCATGCTTAGTGGGCTGTCGGCTATTTTCTCATCCTGTGGCAGGCCAGCTTGGGTGTGATCTCAGGCTACCTGGGCATGTCCTTAAGGCATGGCAGAGGTGGGGGAGGGAGGAGGGGCTTGGACCCAGCACCCTGTCACTTCTGCCATGTTTTATTTGCCAAAGCAGATCACAGGGCCAGCCCAGATACAAGGAGGTGAGGAAATAGATACCATCTTTAGGGGTGTGTGTGTGTGTGCGTGTGTGTGCGTGCATGTGTGCGCGCGCGTCTGTGTGTGTTGAGTGGTGGAGACTGCAAAAATCCCATTGCAAAGGGCACAGATACAGGAAGGCCATTAGTTTGAACCATCAGTACAGTCTATTACAGCTCTTAACTGGAATGGCCCAGTTACTAGGTATAGGAGGGAGGTCAGGACATGTTGCTCCTGGGCCACCAACCACTTGTGCAGGCTCATAGTTTTCTGGATCAGGTCTAGCATTGGAGTAGAGCTGGTAGAAGACAAGCATTCTGAGTCGAAGGTGTGGGAGCAATGTGCGGTGTGGAGCCAGGCATATTCCTGTCCAAGTAGAGCAGGAGCCACAGTGAAATAAAGTGTCAGCGATGATGTGTAGGCAGCTGGGGGACAGCTCTTGGGTGATGAGAATGTCTGCCAACAAAACCGTGTGGTGGGCTCTGGGATAGCTTGATAGTCCCCCTCTCCCCACTGTGCCAATGTGCTTGCAACACAATCGATACAGGAAGTAGGTTTTCTCTTAAGAATATGAAACTCTTACTTGAGGGGGGAAGGGGGCATGGGCAATATATGTAACCTTAACACTTGTACCCCCATAATATGCTAAAATAAAAAAATAAAAAATATATATAAAAAAAGAATATGAAACTAATACATGAGAATCAAGGAAAATTGGTCTAATTCAGAAAAATGGAAAAATAAAACAAATCACCTAGTTTTATCATCCAAAGACAATTGCTGTTAACACCCTCATACATTTCTCTACCTTTTTCCCTCCTACGTATGTATGTGTATATGTGCTTACATATATTATACTCAGTATAAATAAGCATTTTAGAAACCACAGTCTTTAAGGGGACCTGCATTTATGTTCTGTTTGTTTTTGCCACTTTAGAGAACATGATCTGGACTAAAATAATTTGATCTGTCCATATATATTTATCTAGAACTGGTAAGGTTTTGCTTTCTGTTTTAAAAGGTAAAAAAAACAGAACAACTTAACCCAAATTCTAGACTTGGAGATATACAAAATTGAGTCATAATATACACAGCATAAACACACACCAAACAGTAGATTCTAACCTTGATCTCTAGTTCCGTACACTAAAGACTTGGTGTGAGCTCTTGACCAGCGTGGCTGGGAGGCTGGTCTAGTTCAGGTCTGGTTGGCGTCTGTGTGTTTGAGGTGTATGCAGGCTCCTCTGGGAGTTCCACATTGCCCAGTAGTAGAATGTCAGGCTCAAGTTCTCAGATCTTCTGATGTGAGATTGTTCTCAGTCATTGCTCAGGTACTTGCTCCAAGTTCGCGTTATGAGTTAAATCTTCGTCAGCTGGTTTCCATGGACAGTGTTGCTTCCTTCACTGTGTCTCTAATGTGCTGTCCCTCTGTATTCCCTGTTGTTGGGGATGTTTGTGTGTTGCTGGAGTTCTGCTTCTCTCTGCTTCTCAGTCCCTGTCTCTTTCCATGCCCTGGCTGACCTGAGCTTGCATTTTTGGTGTGGGGTCAGGGTGGGAGAAAGGGCAGACAGGCTGTATCATAGAATGCGCTTTAAAATCCATGTGCTACAAGAGCTGCTTTCAGCTTGGGTTTCAACAGCACACCAGCCCTATCCTTTTGAATGATCCCAGTGCTTCCTGCATAGCACCAATAAACACTTCCCAAGACGCAGCACATAGCATTCTGCCTAATTATTTGCCAGACTTTGTCTTCAGATGACAAAGGCATAATTTTTTTCACATATTTGTGTTCATATTGTCCTTAAGTCTTGAAATCCTATTTCACTTAACATTATTTTAGCAATATTTCCCTGAGCTCTTACATATTCCAAGAAATTGTCCTTTGTGATGGTTACATAGTATTCCATCACACAAAACATTTAAAAACATTTATTCCCTTATCATTGAATATTTAGGTTCTTAGTATTACTAGAGTATATTATGAACACTTACACATAAAGCTTTTATTATATCTTTCTTTCCAAATTTAGAATTGCTTCCTTGGGACAGATTTCCAGAAAGGACTATTCAGAACAATAAAGTATGGTCATTTAAAAAAGATTTCTGAAACAGTCCTCTAAATTACTCTCCCAAAGGGTGCAACCATTGAGCCTCCCACCCGCCATGGATCAGAGCGCCGGTTCACTGCCAAGAGGTAGCGCTTTCAGTAGTTTCTTTGAACAGTGGAAGAGAATAAACGCAGTGAGCTTCAAAGGTGTTTCAGATAAAAGACATGATCTGAAAATGGATATCAAGGAGAGAGGGAGACAGCTGGCAGACCCGGTAGCCAGGGGTTCAGCTGGGGAAGCGCATGCCACTAAGCAGAGGGAAGGATCCTGTGGACGTCACAGGATCTCAGATGTTCCACTCTACCAGGTTCAAAGTGGTTCCTGGAAACTCTTTCTCTGTTGTCAAGGGCCAGCTCAATTGCCCCCTCCTCTGTGAAGCCTTCCTGGGCTCCAGGGTGGAGTTAGGGTGAGGACTCCTTCTTTTGTGCTCCATTATACTCTGAATGTTATCCATGTCATGGTACTTCTCACATGGTGTTACATCTGAGCTTGGGTTCCTACTAGCCCAGGTGCTTACCTAGGCAGCAACCCCAATCTATGTTCTCCTCCCCAATATCCCACCACCATGGCATACATAAGCATCCTTTTCTGTCTCCTTGCTTCACCCCGGGCACTAGGAAATTCTTGTTTACAACTTCTACCTAATTCTGTAGTGCTAATTGTCTTTCTTGGCTGTGCACAATCTGTTCTACTCTCAGCTCCTTTCTAGAGATTTTTTTCCCCTAGTCTCTTCCCTTCTACCCAAAGTCACTTACATACCTTATCCTCAGGTATCTCTTACCCATTTCCGTGCATAGTCTGCTTCCAGCTTTCTATAATGACTAATATCTTCTGAAATCTTAAGCAGAGAAGCAGAGAAGGGTAGCTGGGGTCTCTTTCTAAAAGTGTGGATCTGTGGAAGCCAGGAACTCTGTAATCTGGTGAACAGGTTACCATAAATGGATGAACAAATCAGGGCTAAGGGACAATTAGGATAGGAAAAACAAGTACAACTAAGATTAGTACATTAATCACCTGCTGCAGGTCCTATGCAATTGCTAGAAGTGGGTTGAATATTGGACTTGAGCTCCCTGGTAGCCAAGATAAAAAGGGCAAATGTGATTAGTTTGTAAGATATTCATGGCTCATGGGTTGAAAACAAAATAATTTGTCAGTGGAAGCCTAGATTTTCTCCTGACAAAATAATTTGTCAGTAGAAGCCTAGATTTGTACAGAGAACAGAATAAAAATGCCTCCCTTGTGTACTCATCAAGAGGACCCTGTCTGATGTAGTGGAAAATATTCTGAACAAAAATTATTGTATGAAAATATGCTTGCTTTGCTAAGTCATTTTGTATTCACGCAAAGTTGCCTTGGGAATGGCTATTTCTTCAAGGTCAGGCACCACTTTTCTATTTCCCTTTGTTCTCCCAAAGCAGGTTGAGCAGACTTCTGTGCATACTAGGTTCCCCATCAATGCCATTGCCTGATTTACCCTTAATTAGGTGTCTTCGGAATTCCAGAGCTCTGTGTCTTATACCCTGTTGTATCTAAAAAATATCCTATGACTTTAAAAATTGCTGATAGGTAACTGAAAGGGAAAATAATTAGTGAGGAAAATCGAAACAATTCTCCCTAAATTTATGAGCATTCTTACAGAGATATCTTTTAGGGAGCAAGAATTACCATAAATCCCAAGGGTGAACAATAGCACTAAAAGCAGAGAAGCCAAGAGTCAGCAAAAATCTTTGGCAGTGCACACACTTTGTTTTCTGGAAGACAAAAGGAGCTGCCATCCAGTTGGTTTTATGGGTCAGCCACTTGGCCCCTCTCCTCTAGCCTCTTCCCGTGCCCTATCCTGCCATTCATGGAACATGAGGTGGGATCTTCCTGGGGGTGTCCAAAGAGTGCCAATGTCCTAATTAGTTACTTCTGACTGCTTGCAAAGAGAGCATGATTGGAAAGGAGAGATTTTCTGTCAGAATTACAGTACTGGAGATGCACAAGCAAGCCAGACCCAGGTTGGCAGTTGGGGGGATACTTACCCCCACTCTGTGCAGAAGGACACCCATTGGGGTATTGCCAGGGCATCTCCCTGTCACACTTATATCATTCTTCCTCTGGCAAAGCAGAGACTTAGTTGACTGGCTAGTTTGGGAGAGGGTACTGGGCATCCCTGACTCTGCCCCTTCCTGTTTTTCTCTTTATTCCTACCTGCCTGCAGAAAGCACAGCCTCTCTACTCCTTGATGCTGTAGGCTGTTCTTTTTTTGCCCTGGGGTGGGCTCCGTGGGGAACTCTGTGCCACCAGGTAGACATGTCTACTCAGTCCTGGCATGCAGCATTAGGAAGCCCATTGTTGCCACTCGCTTAACCTTCTCCTCCAACAACTGTTCTCAGTGGGGAAGGCAACCTTTAAAATCCCCATTGCCTAACTGCTTTGCTTATTTGTTGAGTTGGTCTTGCACCAGGGTAGGAGAGGGGTGTCTTGCACTGAGACCTCTAAAACCTCAACACCACGCATATGCAGGAAGCTACACAGGTGTGACTCAGGACAGCAGGTTTTGGGCCAAGCCTCATACAACAGAATGGTCCACAGGAGGACTGAAGGTAGTTAGTGGACCTCCTCAGAGTGTCACACGTTGTCTGCAAGAAGCTGTCCACAAGCTGAGGTTGAAGAAGGCAGGTGGTTAGTATTGGCAGAAGCCCAAGTCTCCACGTGAGGGTTTAGGAGCAAGCAGGACTGGAGACAGGAATCTGTAATAGATGTATCTATGTATAATGTTGCCTGTTAAGCATCCATTTCCCCTTCTTCTAGTAACCACACCCAATTTCCTCTGGGAAACTACTTGTCTATTAGAACATGTGGGGCTCCTCCTACCTTTCTCCAGGGGTAGATAACAGGCCGATGAATTGCAAATTCATAGAATTCTGGGGAAGGAGAAGCTCTTCACTTTGGGACTGGTAAGTTGAATGGATGCAAGTGTGAGGTCACCAGCAGCCATCTTGCCACCAAGAGGGAGCATGGGTCAGTGCACCACCCTATGGAAGGAAGACAGAGGAAGCAGAGTCAGAGGTGGTGGGTATAACACTTGCATCCAGTTGTGCCGGGAGCCATCCACCTGGACTTCTGTATTGAGAGATGCATTCCCCTTTGGCTTAAACCAGTTGCTATGGTCTGAGTGTTTGTGTCCCTCTCAAATTCACGTGTTGATATTCTAATCCCCAAGGTGGTGATGTTTGGCAAGGAATTAGGTCATGGGATAGAGCTCTTATGAATGGGATTAGTGCCCTTAAAAGAGATACCGCAGAGCTAGCTAGTCCCTCCCACCAGGTGAGAATGCAGCGAGATACCATCTATGAACCAGAAAGAGGGCCCTCGCCAGACACCAGACCTGCTGGCACCTTGATCCTGGACTCCCCAGCCGCCAGAACTGTGAGAAATACATTTCTGTTGTTTGTAGGGTACCCGGTTTATGGCATTTTGTTACATCAGCCCACATGGACCAAGATACCAGTTTAAATCATTTTTTCCCCACTAAAAACTAAAATAATCAAAATTGATGAAGGAATGAAATAAAAACTGTTTGTTTGGAAGGAGATCGAATCCATATATTTGTTGTTACTTTCACTGAGCAGCTGCGAGGGGCCGGGCTCTGTGCTGGTCCCGGGAACAAACAAAGCACCATTCTTGCCCTCAGGAGATCACAGACTAGCCGGAGGGACAGGGATATGTGAAAGTAACTGCAGTGCTATATAACAGCACATGGGCCAGGAGAGGCCTGCAGGGGTGCCACAGCAGGAGGGAACAGTGACTGAGACTTAAAGATGAGCAGGGTTTAGAAAAGCCGAGCAGAAGAAAATGGTATCAGTGATGACATGGAGAAGGGAGAGGTCAGTGTGAGGTAGGAGGCTGACGTGTAATGATGATAATGAAGATGACACGTATTATATCTAGTTAACATTTATCAAGTGCTTATTATACAGTGGGCACTGCTCCAAGTTCTTTAAATTTACAATTTCATTTAATCCTCGTGACTCCATGTGGCAGGTACATATTTTATTGGTAAGAAGAGTTTAAGGAATTTGCTGGAAGCCACACTGCAGACCAGGATTGCTGGGATATAAAGCAAAATGTATGGAGTGATGATAGATGAAACTCTTGAGAACTTGTGTTGGATCTGGATGGTGAATGTTTTTGAAAAGGTTTACTTAGAAGGCAGAGGTGCATTGTGATTACTGAGTGCCAGGCATATACTTGATCTCATCAATTTTACAATTCTCCTATTTGATAAGCATAATTAGCTATATCCTTACTAACAAAATTCAGACACATTTTTATTTTCCGTAAATCACACTAGGTAAGTGGCAAAAAGAGAGAGAGAAAAAAAGACTGACCTCTTAACATATTCTCTATCTACTATAGTCTTTCCCACTCTCTCTTTGTGACAATTACTTTCAATCCTTTTTTTCCCTCTCTTTCTGATTATCTGATGAAACTATCAGTCTGGTCTGCAGAGACACACATGGAAATACATATAAACAAAATTTTGCTTGTCTTATATTTCATTGCATGAGAATTTCATTTCCTTCGTATGGACAGATCATACAAACAAGTCTTACAAGGGATTATTTCTCTCTCATTATTCGCTCTGTGAAACATTAGTGTTTTCCTTAAAAAATAAATCCAAATTTTGCAAATGAACAAAAAATATAAATTTGAATTCTGCTGAAATGTAAAATTTCAGTGGGGAGACTACTGTTGTTTGATTAAATAAGAAATAAAAATTTCAGAGCCATCTGGATGACAACAAAATTTTTCCTATCTAATCAATTTTGACATTTTTTTTTGGCAAAAAGTCCCCCCACCCTGACTCACTCACAGAGGTAACAAACCACATCGTCATTCCTAGAGCTTGCTTTGCCATACAAGGTCAGGCGTGTGTCAAGGAGGCCCAGAATTCTCTAAGACTCTTTGAATTTAATTTATTTTGTATAATCCCCTTTGTCCTAGAGTTAATGAGGTCAGCTCTGGCAAAGACTCTGCATTCTTGATGCCATCTGTGTCAGCAAGGCAAGGATTATGAGTCCAGTTCAATCGTGAGGCTGTCTATGTACTAGTAAACTCAAAAAACATTCTCCCACATTTCCAGGTGTCTATAAATTTCTACTTGCAGAGAAACAAAGTTTTGTCACTGTGGACAACAGTCTACAAAAGCATTTTTTTCTGGATCGGGAAACTGGGTAATTTCCACCTCCCAGGTCTTTGAGAACAGTGAAAATGACTGAAACTCTTGACACTTTTTGGCAGTGTCCATAATGGTGAAAATTTGGCTTAAACTCAAAGTGTTGCTTTAACTTTCAAAAATGTTCACTAAGAATCTCTCCCTATCAGATTATTCTGAGAAAAAGTGCTTTTTAATATGAAAAAACCATATGACCGTCTGCCAGAAGTTCAGTCAGGTGCTTCCAGACTCATCCTGTAAAAGCTGGTAAACCTCCCTAGAGAAGGACTTCTGAATCTGCTCTCATTTTTTGATAAACATTGAAAAAGTGGTTCAAGGCAAGGACAACAGGAGGTTCTCTGAGGCTGATCTGCCGGGTCTGACACTTAAGCACACTGATGTAGAAAGCACTCAGGGACAATGTCACCTGCTGCTGCTTTCTCCACTGTGTCAGTTCTCTGCTGCTGTGCAGCAGGCTACCCCACAATTTAGCAGCTTCAACAACAACCATTTATTTGGCTCATGATTTTGCAGGTTGGCAATTTGGGCTGGACTCAGCTAGTGGTTCTTCTGGGCTGGACTGGGCTCAGTTGATCTTGACTGGGCTCATGCATGCGTCTGCATTCATGCTGGTGTGTTGGCTGGTTTGTGATGGCCAGCCTGGTCTTGGTGGTTGAGATGTCTGAGCTTTCCCTCCATGTGGTTTCTAATTCTCCAGGTGGTTAAGTTGGCCTTGATCACAGGGTGCCTAGGTTCCATGAGCAAACAGAGAGCAAGCCTGTGAGACAAGACCAAGTGCTTTTCAAGTGTGTGTGTTTGTGTTTCCTTTGCGTCTGTCCTGCTGGTCAAAGCAAGTTGCATGGTCAGCCCAGATTCAAGGCATGGACCCAGACTCTATTGGTAGGAGGTTACCCACGTGTGAGAATGTGGATACAGGAAGGAAAAGAATTTGTGGCCATTTTCCAGTTTACCACTTGCAAAGCACAAAAGCTCTTGCAGACTTAGGGGGCCAATATGTTATACCCTTTCTCCCACTTTTGGGTTTAGAACTAATTGAGAGAAGTACATGGGAGTCAAATGCGGCCAGATCAAATACCAGCTTTGTTACTAGTGAAGTTGGAATGGAGACACAGACTGCATTTGTCATATGAACAGACTTTCTACAACCCTTTGTGGAAAGGGTTTGTCCTGGAATGAAAGTAACAATTGGAATTAGAGCTGTCCCCTTGCAGGAGCTTAAAAACATATGTGCGTTTTGAGTAGGTAGATGCCAGAGAGAAACACAAGGAAGAGGCAAGGTAGAGATTATTTTCTGCTCTGCAGAAAAAAATGGACCACAGGATACTAGACACTTCCTCTTCATCAAAGAAATAAGGAGAAATGTGGAAGATGGGGGCAAAAATGACTATTTTATAGGCCTAGGTGGAAATGCTGTGAGGGGGAGAATAATGGTCTCCCTTAACCCAGATGTGTTTCTAAGCAATGAAGGTATTTCTTTGCATGTGTGCCCTGAGTGCCATTTTTCTCTCTAGGTAAGATTTTGCTTGGCAGTGAAACCATTAATCATTTTGAAGATGTCGATGGCCAGTAAAATTTCCCAATGGGACTTGCAAAATAGGACTTCTTTGATGGAGTAAGTGAAAATAGATGAAAACCAGGCGTTGGCTTCACTGAAAGACATCATTAGTTACATCCTGTTGCAAGTGTAAGGGAAAATAGGTACCAATTCCGTGACCTGTTTCCAAGCACTAGAGGAAATTTGGTGTTTTGGAAGTGTGCCATTTAATAGGGGGGGAGGCTTCTATTTTCTTCCCATGCTCCAAGACCCAACGCAGCTTGACCATACCTCAAAAGGAACTGATTTATGTAACTTTGATTTTTCCTTGGCAAAGCCATGAGCAAATGTTGGGGGTTGAATTTTCATGGTCACAACTGTCCTTAAAACTCAGGTTTGTAAAGATGTTCACTTGCTTTATTTCTATATAAAAGAGTGTCTTAGCTCTCATGCCTCCAATTCCATGGATGGTGGAAAACTCAAGCAGGCTTACCTGAGTATAATTTAAAGCTCAGTCTCTCTGGGACATTTGCACAATCAATTCAAGATGCTTGAATTGATTCTCCTTTTTCCTTTGTTTCTCCTCAAGGGATGGGCATAAGAAGGACAGAGGGCATCTAGTCCATGATCATCCTCTGCTGGTGCTGACCCCTGGTGAAATGACTGAACTAGGTAGGTCCTTGTCATCGAGTGTTGACATTTGCCAGTGTGGTCTGTGGTCCTATCTGGCCTCCCTTTGACAGGCTATGCTTTCTGTGACCTCCTTGTCCTGCTCCAGCTCCCTTTGGGACAACTACCATCTCTCAGCTCTTCTGTTCTCCCCTTGATGGCTTTGAAACTCTCGCTGTCTTTCTTTCCACCACACGGAGGCGTATCGGAGTCTACTGTATGAGACCATTCTCATACCCATCCACCAAGACTCCTTCCTCTGCGATTGTTAACTCTCCTGCTCTTGTGCCTTGCTGGGAACAGCCTCTCTGTAAAGTTTGCAGACTCCCTAGGGGACATTGGAGGGGGAGACATGAGTATTTTCTGTTCTGAGATATCCCCAAATCATTTGGTGTTTCTTTGAATCTCCCTTCCTTCCTAACTTTCATTAGAATGGGTAAGGGGGAGGTCTTTTCTTCCTCAATAACACTCTCTCAAATTTATTGTAACCTATCTCCTCTTTTCAACCCAGGTAATACATCTCACCTCCTCTCTGGTCTTCTTTATCTTTTATTTAATGCCTATGCTTTGTTTTTTTCAGGGTTCAGCCCTTGATTATTTTCTCAAGGCTTTCAAGACTGCTGTCATGTTAAGGCTGTAAAACAGGCATTCTGAAACCCAGATGAGTGTCTGTTTGAGGCTGTGTCCCCCTTCTCCACTGAGGGCAGGGCATATGCTGCAGGTTGACATGGTGGGGGGCAGAGGGAATGATTAGGAAGTACAGGGGAAGAGCATTTGTGTTAGCATTTGTCTTAGAATTTTATTCTCCTATAGAAACTTCTACTTATGCCAGATAAGGCTTCTGGATTGGGGCAAATCCAAATTTTATTAATATTGCAGGTTTTTCAAATTAAGAATCATTCCCACCCAAGATCCACCTAGAGGCAGTAGTAGGCTGATGCTGTCACTCTTGGGGCCTGGGAAGAGGCTGGTAGTGCTGTGGTCTGGGAGGGAAGTCACCAAAGGAGACAGAGGAGCTGATGTGGGCAGAGGGGCATGGGACTGGTTCCTCCACTATCTGTCATGTTAGCCTTGCTGGCAGTTCCATGTTACCTACAGCACTCATGTACTATCCATCTGTTCACCAGGAAATTTCTCTCTCAATGTGGTAGCACACAGAACCCCACCCCTCCAAGAATGATGGCCGAGGTGCTATAGCTTTGAGGTGCAGTGTTCTGAGGTCAGTGGAAAAAGACCTGCATCTTGGCTTACCCTTTCCCAGCTGTGTGGCCTTGGGCAAGCTACTTCATCTCTCTAGCCTTCCATTTTATGATCTGAAAAATATAAAGAATGTTAGAACATCTAATGTGTGTTTGTTAGGAGAATTAGGTGAGCTATGATATATACAGTCCTTGGCAGACTGCCTGGTACTTAATAAATGCCCAGTGAAGGTTAACCATTATTCTTATTATATCTTCGTTAATTTTTATTGCTGTTGCTGTTGTTATTCAGGAAACGTAGACTTTGCTGTGGGCCCGTGTTTGTTCTTTTCCCAGTGACTCACACCGTCCGATGTTAGACTGAGCATGGACAAGGGCCAGGTGCCAGTTTAGTTAGGGTGGCTCTGAGCTTTCCTTGGCAAGATCACTGTCACCCAGAAGGACAGCCCCGTTGGAGCCCCACCATGTTTGGTGATGAAAGTGTGGGCAAAGGATGTGTGAACTTTGTTGACATTTTCAAGTTCCTGCTAGGGCTGGTGTAGACTGGCCATGTTGAAGTCGTCATTGCAGGCAGGTTTTCTTCCTTTCTATCACAGAGATCCTATTCCGGATATCATAAAGTGGTAAGCATGATTATAGCACTTGTTAGGCAGTAGTACCTTAATAATATAATTTGACATAAAAAATGTTTTCCCAAAAGAAAACATTTATGCCCAGTGCTATCCACATAGTAAATGTATAATAGATGTATGATAGGTGAATAGTAGACGCCCACCAAATCAAATTGAAAACTTTTCGGGACTCAAAATGACCCAATTGCCATGGTGAACGAGAAGCAAAGGAACCAAGGCTTCAGGGTTTTCCCTCTCGGATCAGATAACGTGGTGACTGTCTTGGACACGCCAGACTGAAGGCTTATTAGTGAGTTATCAGTCTATGCCGAGCTCTGCCAAAGGTAAGAGATGAAAGAGCGTAGGAAACGAAGCCAAGGATGGGGAACTGGGAAGGGAGCCAGCCAGTGCATCATGATTAGAAGGTGAGGCTGAAGCCAGGGGTCTGGAGAAGGCAGGCGTGGGCGCGGCAACATCGAGCCGATTGGGCTGGATCTGAGAATGTGGACAATGTTCTGGGAAATGTGTGACCTGCCCTCCGAATGAGAGCAACTGGGAGAAACAGGTGTGATGGCAGGAAAAGGGGGCCTGCTTCTCTTCCTTCTTGATGAACAGATCATGTCGATAGTCTAGTCATAATACAAGACCTTCATGGGTGAGGTGCTGGCTCCTCCAACTAGAAAGACATTCTCTCCTGACTCAGAAGAGCTGCTCAGGATCTCCTTGGGCAAAGAGTGTGGTGCAGAAGCTCCCAACAAAGGCCAGGGGCTGTCTCGTGGTTGGCTGCTGACCTCGGGTAAGCAGAGGCAGAGGGTTCACCTGTGTGATCTGCTGTCCTGAGCGTTCAGAGCCTGCTCAGACCTGGCAGGCAAGGTCAGAAGAACATGTGTAGCTGAGAAAATCAACCCAGTATGCAATTTTTATTACACCCAAATATAGCTGGTGTCAGAGGTGTGCTTGGGGAAGGGGAAGACTACTGCGTGGCCCAAATCCAGAGACGGAAGCAGGCAGCCTCGGGGCCTCCTCAGCCTGTCTAGGGGCAGCCTCTGAGAAGCCCCTCTCCCCCTTCCACTGCCCTGACTGCCCTCTGCATATCCCCTGGGTTCTGAATCAAGTCCAGGCCCCTGCTCAGCAGGGCTGCCAGCTGGTCGACTTTATTCTGTGATTCACTGTCTAGCACCAGAGTGAGTTTCCCTGATGAGCCTGTTAAGGCTGAAAACTTAAAACTCTCCAAAATCTTCTTAGTGAAAAGCAAAAATAAGACTTCTGCCGGCCTTGCTTGACAGATGCAAAGTGCTCCCAGCAGCCAGGTCAAATGGCCTGCACCCCGCAGTGCTGTGAGCAACCCCCTGGCAGTGGCATTAGGGAGTCCGGCAGACACAGTCTACAAATTCAACCGCAGAGATTCTCCACTGGTGCTGCCCACCAAGGACCTATCTCTGTGACTACTTGGGAGTTGGAAGAGGTTAATTAGAATGATCTGGCTCTGCTCCTTGCTGGCTGCGTGACATCAGGCAACTTACCTGTCTCCTCTGACCCCGGGTTCCTCCTCTGTAAATTGGAGATTAGAATGTGCACATCCAGCAGTGGTCGGAGAGTCCGAATGGGGTGACGCAAGTAAAGCATTTGAAGGAGTCCTTGCTCATGGCAGGGCCCAGGGTGTGCTTTTGTTATTGTTTTCCTTTACTTGTAAATGGACGCCCACCCGCCTGCCTGTCTCCTGTCATTTACTCCTTAGCTGTGTTTTGATGGAGGGAGACTTGGCCAAGATCCCCAGCCCCTCAGAAGTTCTGTGAAATCTAAGAAGGCTGCCCTTG
This sequence comes from Mirza zaza, assembly GCA_008750895.1. Classification (NCBI taxonomy): domain Eukaryota; kingdom Metazoa; phylum Chordata; class Mammalia; order Primates; family Cheirogaleidae; genus Mirza; species Mirza zaza. The sequence goes on from VSMD01037874.1 coordinate 88,831, forward strand.
ATTTCTCACTGTTGGCTCTGATTTCTGGGAGATTTCCTACTGGGGAGAGCTGTGCTGGCCCAGGCCTGAGTGTTGAGACTGTGAGAGCTACTTTTGCCTAGGCTACAGGGAAGGGCAGCTATTTTGGGGACTTGACTTTGCCCCTTTCCTCTGGACGCCTCTGTCTTCCTATCAATAGTTTGCTCTTCAAGGATGGGAGTTGCTGAGTGGTGATGGTGGTGATTCTCATTTTGTCTCCTTCAACTCGTTTGGAAGAGGAGTTCTAAGAGGGTGAAACAGTCCCCAAAGCAGGAACTCCATGGAGAGCATTCCAGCCAAAGAGCTCCTGGCCTCTTCCAAATCTCCTTTCCAGAGTTCCACGCCCTAGCCCCTGGGGCCAATCCTGTCTTTCTTGCTCCTATCAGAGAAATGCCCTGAGGGGGGCTCCAGGCAGAGGTCCCCCCTCCCTGGCTGCACTCTGGAATCACTTTGGGACCCTTAAGAAGAGACTAGCATACCCCACCTTGGACCACTCAACTGGAGTCTCTGGGAGTGGGCTAGGGGAACCACAGTTTAAAAATCTTTGCAGATGATTCGCATCTACAGCTACAGTCAAGAGGCTCAAGGGCTGGAGCGCGTATAGATTCTCTCTGAATCAGTTCTCTGTTCCCTGACTGTAGCCCATTTCCCTCTTGGGTCTGAAGGAGGCCCTGATCTGCCCACTGGTACACCCTCTGCGCCCAGTTTGTCTGAACGCATAGGTTGCAGGGGCCCCCTTGGGGGCCTGGAAATGATGTAGCTCCAGGGCTATAGACAAAGGGACTAAGCTGCCCTTTGCTGGCTGCAGTTTCAAACATCTTTGCAACATTGGTGCGCCTGCCTATGAAGGTTTGCACTCGAAATGGCAGCAGCCCTTCCTGTTCCCCACTTCCCACTGCCTGATTCTTATCCCATTTTTTTTTCCGCTTTATTTTTCTGCTGGACACTTACTTGCACCTGACGTTCTGCCTTCTCATTCTCTCTCTGAAATAAACATTTAAACAACTTTTCTTTATTGTCTTCCTTCCTTAGACTGTGAACTCCCTGAAGGCAGGAATGTGATGTTTTGTTGGTGCTATATCTTGAGCATCTAGAAAAATGCCAGGCATGAAATAGGTCCTACAGAAATATTTACCAAAAAACAATTTTTGGGGTGAATAAATAAAGGTTTGCTTTGCAAAGTCTGGCCTGGTTGATGTAAAAGAAAAATATAGGAAGTTGATAGCCAAATGCAGATTGAAGCCTTAAAGTAAAGCCTTAAAGCCAAGGTGAGCATCCTGTAACTTCCCCACGCCTCTTACCCCAACCCGGACTCCTGAAAGTGGTGAGCCCACCTTTACTCACTGCGTCCAGAGATAATCATGTCAGTCTTTTTAAATGTGAAAGCCAATGATTGTAGGCAAACAGACCCTTTGAGGGAAGAACTCTCATTGTTCCCTTTCACTGTGAAGCTAGTAGAGTCATTTGCCCAAGGTCATGTGGCCAGTTATCAGCAAAATCAGGATTCAGAGTGTGTTCCCAGGATGAAGGTCAACTCATGACCTGCACTTAACCAAGTATCATAAAGCTTAGCCACCCACTGGGGTATTACCAGAAGGCTCTATCTCCAGATGCTATTTTGGTCCCCCAAATTTCTCTTCTTGTTTCTTTCCCAAAATTCATGGTTCAATATATAAGATGTTGGGAATCCCAACCAACTGCAGATCTAACACTTTTATGGGGTAGAAGGTGACTTATAGGATTAGGCCCCTATAAAACCTGCAGCACCAGGGTATAGGAGAAGCATGAGTTTTCTTTAGGCAACACCTACATGAAAAAGAAGAGTAGAAGAGTCTCTCTCATCTGTCTGCCTATATACCTACCTACCTATATACCTATTGATCTATCCCTCTCTCTCTCATCCATCTCTCTCTCTCTCTCTAATCTATCTACCTACCTACCTATCAATCTATTCATCTATTGATCTATCTTTATTATCTATTTAACTCTATCATTTATATATCTACTCTATTATCTCTATATCTCTGTTATCTATCTACCACTATCATTTACACACATGCACACATACACAAGTATATTTTAGCACACCACCAGATAAAACACTCTTTCTTCTTTCCTAAAAAGGCCAGCAAGGGCAGGAGAGAGGCTAGGTTGTGCTTTCCATGTAAAGGATACTGTAGGAAGGAGCACTCTATCTCCCCTCAACCGCATGCATTGTTTCTAAAACCTGTAAACACCTCTGAAACTCAAATGCAAGCCTGACAGGTGAACCATTTGCTTCAAGTCTTCATAGCTAGCAAGGGATTTTCACCAGGGATATCTTGCCGAAATTTATAATCTCTCTGATTGCCAAGCCATCTCTTGATGACTTATTTGATGCATAATGGGATGCCAATCAGGGACTGGGCTGAGAGAGAGGAAGGTGGTCTTCATGGGTGGCCATCAGCCAAGATGGGATGGGCCTCAGCCTTCTTGGGCTGCTTGGTCAGAACTCACATGAGAATGGAGAAACCACTTCGGTGGGAGTTACTGGGCCTGGCTAGTAAAACTATGGAAGGGGTGTTACCAGCAAAAGTTGTCCGCAATGCAGGGCTCTATTTATTGTACCTATTTGTGGAAGTCAAGCTCCTTCTACATCTTCTTCAGTAGGGGAGATAGGTTGTCAGGTGCAGATAACAATTGGCTTGTCCCTCTTTGGTGATGATGGCATCATGCGTACTATTTATTCAACACTATGCATCAGGCACCATGTCAAGCTCTTTGATTCCATTAACTAATTTATTTCTTTTAACAACCCTGTGAGGTAGAGCCTCTTGTTATTTTCATTTCAGAGCTAAAGAAACAGAGGTTCCCAGCTGGTATGTAGTGGAGGCAGGAACTCCATCTAGTCCTGTAGTCTCTGATCCAGTGTTCTTCCTCACTTCTGTGAGCTTCCTGAGTGGAAGGAAAAATGATTTTCTTGCCCTGGGAGCCCATGAGGGGTTTTCCTGGTGCCCAAGGCTTGTACACACAGAATAAAGTGGTTCTCAAGTCTCCTTGCCCATCTGCTGCAATGGGATAACATCCTGAGATGGATGAAGAAGTCGGGACAGAGCCCCTCCTCGCCTCCACCCTCATTAGAAGAGGCAAGTGTCCCTCACTCAGCTGCTGGGCTCGAGAGGGAGTGCTGACTTTCTCTCCATGTAGAAACCTGTCTCTTCCACTGTGATGATTTCCCCCAGGAGGGGGTCATCATTTGTGCATGTTGGATACTTCCCTGAGAAGCAGAAAGAGAATCCACTTCTGGAGGTTCCATTTCTCCAGGCATTATTGGGACCCATTGCCTCTGCTTCTATGGAGCTGTTTTATCTGAGATCGGCTCACATCCAGAGCCTGCTGACGGCATTAAGATTCAAACTCATTCAGCGCCAGGGCGTGTTATTTTTTTTACATCTTTCACCAGGTCTCTAATATGAATTACTTCTTGGGGAAAAAAAGATCATTCACAGACCTCGCCTTTTAAATGCCAGTGTGTTTGCTTATCAGATTGTTTGGGTGGAAGGAGGCATGCTGGCCTTGGCATAAGTCTTCCTGGAGAAAAATGAACTGCATGACTACTGGACATTTAAAGTTTTTAGATAAATAGGCAAAAAGTCATGGCACTAATCAGTAAATTCAGAAACTTCCACAGAGCTTTGTGGACTCTTCTATGTAAATCAGACCTAGTCCAGTGAAATGCATTTGCTGATAATTGTGGAGGACAGCTGTGGAGTTTGGTTTGCCTGCCTGAAAAACATCCCTTCTTCTGGTCACAGCATCCAGATTTTGTTGCAGAAAATGTTCTTTTGTCCATTGGATAGAGTCTCTGGCAGACTGTTAATAAAGGTGCCCCACCAACGGCCAAGGCGTGGGCATCAGACTCAAGCTCGGCCAATCAAATGCTCTGTTACTGTAATTTGAGTCTTAATACAAGAACAATATAGTAGCATCCTTTCATTCCAACAGTAATTGCCCAGAGAGATTGTTAACTTTTTCTTGCCTTCCAGATCCCCAGAATTGTCCTGGTTCCCATTCTTTTGTTTTCTTTTTAAAAAATAAGTTGTATTTTGTTTCTAACTGGCACATAATAGTGATACATGTTTATAGGGTACAGTGTGATGTTTCCACACATGTATAGATAATGTTATGATCAAATCAGGATAATTAGCATATTCATTCTTTATAAGAGCTATTCCCCAACTTTCCATTTGATTCTTGGAGCTGTCCACACCCTGCAATAAATTCACTTTTACTGAAGTCAGAGTTGCTGTTTGTTGCTCATGGTCACAGCTGCAGAGGCTGTTAGGGTCCTCCCAGTGGACAGACTGCTTCCAGCACTCTCTGTCTGCAGTGCCTGTGCCTTGTATGCTGGGGTCAAGTTCCTGGATGTGCCCTCCTCTGTCTTTAACTGAAACTGGTCTCGTCTCACTCACTGGTCTGGAGGCAGCTGGTCTAGTTCAGAGATGGCTATTGGGTGAAGTAGGTACAGACTTTCCTAGCTGTCTTGATGCTTTTGTGGATCCGTTTGATGCATTCAAAGTAAATCTTGGTGACTTATGGAAGTGGGAACTAAATTTCTCTGCTAGCTTTAAACAGTTGTGCAGGGGCTTTTGCCCTTGAAGTAGAGATTTCTGGGAGGCAGGAGGGGTTGGTGGCATAGGCAGGAATTGGATGTCTGACCATAAGCCCAAGAACTGGGCTGCTCCTCAGACTCCAATGACAGCCCATGGTATAGTTTGAGGATATGTGGCCCTCGGTTCTTTTGTAATTGTCTGTTCATCGTATGCATTGTTGCTTTTTTATTCACATAGGTTATTTTGTAAAATTTGTTTTTTCTAGTTAATTTTCAGTGAAAATTAAGTTTGCAACAATAAATTAGCAAGGTTGTGAGGAACACACTGGGTTGCAAGGAAAGCAAAATAGTGGATAAAGGAGTGTCAGAGAGAATCACCCCAAACCAGATATACAAATATGCCCAAGGGAGCCAGTCATGGAGGAGGGGTAGGAATATAAAAAGAGGAAATGATATTCTCTTTTACTTCTACAGAGATTTATTAAGATTGATTTTTAGTGAGATTAAAGGTAAGTGACTCAACTAAATTATGGGCTGCCCAGATTCTGATTGCCTCCTAACTATTTATTAGCATCTGCAAGGCTCTTTGCAGTTTTTCAAAGTGCTATTGTGGCTGCTATTTATTTTGATCTTCATAGTAACCTTGCACATTAAGATATTATTATCTCCATTTTGTAAAATAGAAAAACAAAACTAAGTAGAGGGTTAAGTTCAAGGTTGTATGATCAGCCCAGGTCTTTCCTCCCCAAGCTCAGCATGTCCCTAACCCTATTTTCTATCCCATGCCAACCCTGCTATACTCTACTAACTTTTGCTTGGCTTCAGACACTTTTGTCTAAAGGAAAGATGGTGGCTGATTGGGCTTGATTGATACTTCTTTGGTTTTGTGACGAGGTATTCAAACTCTAGGTTTACCACTTGTTTGTGACTATATGCAATTCATTTACTTTTGTGACTTTTTGTTTCAGTGGAGACAATAATTTTGTTTATTATACAATTTTCATAGTTTTGGTTTATTCTTTCATTTCAATCAGTCACTCAAGAGACGCTTCCTGAGCACTAAGTCTTTGTCATTTGCTGCAGTTGGTATATTGAGCCTAAGACTATGTTCAAAATCAAACCCAAAACTAGCAGAAGAAAAGAAATAGCAAAACTCAGAGCAGAAATAAGTGATATTGAGATAAAAAATACAAAGGATGAACAAAATAAAAAGTTTGTTCTTTGAAAACATAAACAAAATTGGTAGACTGCTAGCTTGATTAACCAAGGAAAAAAGGGAGAAGATTCAAATAAACACAATCAGAAATGATAAAGGTAACATTACAACTGATAGATACCACAGAAATACAAAAGATCATCAGAGACTACTATGAGCATCTCTATATGCATAAACTAGAAAACCTAGAGCAAATGGATAAATTCAACCTCCCAAAGATTGAACCAGAAAGAAATAAAAATACTGAACAGACCAATAATGAGTAGTAAAATTGAATCAGTAATAAAAAAATCTCCCCCCCACAAAAATCCTAGAACCAGACAGATTCACAGCTGAATTTTACCAGATGTACAAGAAAAACTGATACCAATCCCACTAAAACTATTCCAAAAAATTGAGGAGAAGGGAATCCTCCCTAACTCATTCTATGAAGTCAGTGCTACCTTGATGCCAAAGCCAGGCAAGGATGCAATAAAAAAAATAAAACTATAGACCAACATCCCTGATGAAAACAGATACAAAAATCTTCAACAAAATACTGATTCCAACAGCACATCAAAGAAGATAATACACTATGATCAAGTGGGTATTATTCCAGGGATGCAAGGATGGTTCACATGCACAAATCAATAAATGTGATTCACCACATAAACAGGATTAAAAACAAAACCATATGATCATCTTAATAGATGTAGAAAAAGAATTTGATAAAATTCAGTGTCCTTTCATGATAAAAACCCTCAACAAACTAGGCATTGAAGGAACATACCTCAAAATAATTAAAAAGTCATATATGACAAACCCACAGCCAACATCATGCTAAAGGGTGAAAAGTTGAAGCATTTTTCCTAAGGAGTAGAAAAAGACAAAATGCCCACTTTCACCACTCCTATTTAGCATAGTAGTGAAAGTCCTAGCCAGAGAAATCAGGCAAGAGAAAGAAAAGACATCCAAATTGGAAAAGAGGAAGTTAAATTATCTCTGTTTGCTGATTACATGACCTTATACATAAAAAATACTAAGGACTCCTCCAAAGAACTCCTAGATTTGATAAATGACTTCAGTAAAGTTTCATGATACAAAATCAACATACAAAAACAGGTAGCATTTCTATATACCAATAATGATCAAGCTGAGAGCCAAATCAATAACTTAATCCCATTTATAATATCTACAAAAATGCATAGGGATACTTTTAACCAAGGAGCTAAAAGATCTCTACATGGAGGACTACAAAGCAAGCAATTGTAGATTACACAAGCAAATGGAAAAACATCCTATGCTCATGGATTGGAAGAATCAATACTGTTAAAATGACCATGCTGCCCAAATAAATCTATAGATTCTATGCAATTCCTTTCAGTTTACCCATGGAATTTTTTTATAGAATAGAAAAAACAATCCTAACATTCATATGGAACCATAAAAGAACCCGAATAGCCAAAGCAATATTAAGCAAAATGAACAAAGCTGAAAGCATCACATTACCTGGCTTCAAATTATCCTACAAGGTTTTAGTAACCAAAACAGTGCAGTATTGGTATAAAAATAGGCACATAGATTAATGGGACAGAATAGAGAACCCAGAAATAAAGCCAAATACCTACAACCAATTGATCTTCTATAAAGTCAACAACAATATATACTGGGCAAAGGATACCCTGTTCAATAAAGGGTGCTGGAAAAATTGGATAGCCATAGACAAAAGAATGAAACTAGACCCATATCTTTCACCATATACAAAAATTAATTCAAGACTGATTAAATACTTAAATGTAAGACCTGAAACTTATAAAAATCCTGCAGGAAAACCTAGGAAAAATTCTTCTGGACATTGGACTAGGCAAAGAATTTATGACTAAGTCCTTGAAAGCAAATTCAATAAAAACAAAAATAAACAAATGGGACTTAAATAAACTGAAAAGCTTCTGCAAAGAAAAAGAAATAATCAACAGAGTAAACAGACAACCTGCAGAATGGGAGAGAATACTTGCAAACTATGCATCCAGCAAAGGGCTAATATGCAGAATCTACAAGGAACTCAAACAACAAGAAAAACAACCTCATTAAAAATGGGCAAAGAACATGAACTGACATTTTTCAAAAGGACATACAAACGGGCAGCAAATATGAAAAAATGCTCAATGTCACTAATCATCATAGAATGCAATTTAAACCACAATGAGATACCATCTTATACTAGTCCGAATGAATATTATTAAAAGGGCAAAAAACAATAGATGTTAGCAAGGATGTGAAGAAAAGGGAACACTTATACACTGTTGGAAGGAATACAAAATGTTATAACCTCTATGGAAAACTGTGGAGATTTCTCAAAGAACTAAAAATAGAACTACCATTTGATCCAGCAATCCCATTATTGGGTATCTACCCAAAGGAAAATAAATCATTATATAAAAAAGATACCTATAATCATATGTTTATTGCAGCACTATTAGCAATAGCAAAGATATGGAATCAACCTAAGTTTCTATCAATGGACGATTAGATAAATAAAATGTGGTATATGTATACCATGCAATACTAAGCCATAAAAATAATGGAATCACGTATTTTGCAGAGACATGGATAGAACTGGAAACCATTATCCTAAGTGAAATAACTCAGAAATAGTCAAATATCACATGTTCTCACCCTTAAGTAGGAGCTAAACTAAGAATACACATGGGCATATGGAGTGGAATAATAGTCACTGGAGGCTGCAAAAGGTGAAAGGGTTGGAGAGAGTGAGGGATGAAAAATTACCTGTTGGGTACAATGTACGCTCAGACTTCACTACCACACAATATTATTCATGTAACAAAACTTTTCTGTACTTTTCTTATACTAAATCTACAAAAATAATTTTAAGAAAGACTATGTTCAACATCAAAGACAATGGAAGTGAAAGTGCTTTTAAACCCCAGTGGCTACCTAAATGTATACTGCATTATTATTATTCCTTATGGAATATTTACATCTTAAATGACAATGGCTGAAAGAGAGCCAAGCGTAACACAAAAGGATGAATTCCTAATGGTGGAATTTCAGGCATTCTGGGGTGTGTGTGTGTGTGTGCGCACATTTGTGGTAGGGAGTGGTTGATAGTATATGGGAAGAAATTGGAGGAGGAAGGGTTTTTCTTTTCTTTAAATTTTTTTTTTTCCTGCGGACCTGTGTAGAGACATAGAGAGTTTTTTCCTTAGGGGAAATTTCCATCAAATCCCCCATGGAGGGGTGCTACGCCAGGCTTGCTCCAAGAGTGGGAACAGAGAAAAGGAGTCCAGCTTTCTTTTCGGAGCTCATACCATTGTTTGATACCCAGTTAGGAGAAGCAGAGTTTCTAGTCTCTGATGAACTTTCCCTGCTTATAAATACTAAGTTTGCTGACTCCATCTGAACTTCAAAGCTGATGATAAATATATTTTAACTGCCCACAGAGGGAAAGAGGTTGCCCCTTTATTGGAAACATCCATTCTCCCTGGAAGCTACACCACCACTGATCCTACCTCCTAAGGCCAGTGGGCTTGAGGAAAACCCAGGCTGGAGTTTCCGTCACTGCATTCTGGGAAAGACATTTTGTCTGTCCTGGTGAAAAAGTCCTTTTTCTTGGCCATAATGCCTTCCACAGAAGAGTGAAAGAGAATATGTCTACCTCTGTCAATATCGATAGGAATCTGGTATCTGAGTTTAAGTCTTTCAAATGCCAATGCATTCACATGTGCCAGACCATCGTCTGTTTCTGGATGTATATATTAGGTCCTGGGATTTCAAACTTATTATATTTAGCCCCATTCTGAGCCCTGCTTAACTTCTGCACACAGTAGCTGGGAGATACTTTAAAGATACCACATCTTTTAAGATCTTTCTCCACCCTGGGTCCTGCCTGGGTCTCACCACTGCTTCTGCGACATGCCATTCCCTTTCCCAGGACTGTGCTGTGGGTGATGTTCCATTCTCATGATTCCATCCACCTGAGGTGCCCCCTCCACCGTCACCTCCTTGTTGAGCTTCCCTTAATCTAATAATGTTTGCTGTGATAGCAGGCACCATGCTTAGTCCTTAGAAAACATTATCTCCAATCTTCGTAACAACGCTGAAGTGCGCACATATTACCCCTGTTTTACAGATGAAACTGAGGCCTCGAAGGTTAAGTGACTCACCTGAGGTGACACAACTGTCAGCATGCAAGACTGGAATTTAAAGAGCCACCTAGTTCCAGTCTCTGAGACCCTTTGACTCTTCCTTTGATTTTCTGAGCTACTGTGTTATTTTTATACAAGTAGCGATGAATGAAGGACAGTGAGAGGGAACGCCTCTGTGATGGCATGTGTTATTATGAGGGTGGTGCCTGCTGAGTTTCTTGAGCACCTGTAACCCAACTCTGGTGTATGTGGTCTCTAGAGCAGAAAGAAATATCCTGTCACTCAAAAACCATTCATTCATCCATTCATTCATTCAACAAATACTTGTAAAGTGCCTCCATTCGCCAGCATTATTTTAAGCGCCGGGAATATAGCTATGAAAAACAGACAGATCTCTGCCCTGCAAGAGCTTAATGGCTCTTTGGAATAGATTGAATCAATTAATATTTTGTCAGGTGGAGATAAATACTGTGGAGAAGAATGCAGCTGCTAAGAGGGTAGAGAGAACCCTGGAGAGATTGGGGAGATGAACTTCTAGTTTATATAGAAGGGTCAGGGGAGGTCATAGTGATGAGATAACACTTGGGCACAGACCTGAAAGAAATGAAGGTGCAAGTCATGTGGCTATTTAGGAGAAAAGAATTCCAGGCCAAGGAGCATCAGGTGCAAATGTACTGAGGCAGGATCCTTCCTTGGTCTATTGGAGAAGCAGCAAGAAGTCCAGCATAGCTGGGTTTGAGGGAGTGAGGGGCAGAGTGGTTGTTGAAGACATCAGGGGGCTAGGGAAGGGAAAAATCAGATTGGGCCTTCCCAATCTGACTCAATTCTGAGTCTGAGTGAGGAAGGGAGCCATCAGGGGGCTTTGGGAAGAGGTGTAATGTGATCTGACTTATGCTTTAAAAGGATCATTCTGGGTGCTATTTGTAGAAAACTCAGAAAGGGTGGAAGATAGAGGCAGGGGAGCAGCTAGGCGACCCCTGTGACAGTCCAGGAGAGACAGAGGGTGGCTTGGACCAGAGTTGTTGCAGCGGAGGTAGTGAGCAGTACACAGATTCTGGGTACATTTTGAAGATCAAATCAATAAGGCATATTGGTGGGGTCTGACAGCGAGAGAGGAGTTAAGGGTGAGGCCACGTTGACCATTTCTGGGAATATAAGTTCCCTCTATTAGAATGTAAACTTCACAAGGGCTGAGCTTTTCATTTGTTGTATTCATTCCTAGGTGCCTAGAACAGTGCTTGACACATAGCAGAATATATATATCTGCTTAACCCAAAGTCACACAAATGTTTTCTTCTAGAATTTTTATATTTCACATTTAGGTTTGCGATTTTATTTTGAATTCATTTTTTTTTTATATGGGGGGGAGGTATGGATTGAAGTTCTCCTTTGTCCCAGAACCATTTGTTGATCTGAGTTGGTTTTGATGAACAACTAGGATGTCAACAGCTGAACAAGGGAGGGCAGAGGAGCAGGTATAAACCCATGGTGATGGGAAGTAGCAGAGATCACGATCAAGGGACTGGTTGTGTTTTGTGGTTGGCTGGAGAGTAACATGTGAAAGGGGAGTGATGTGATTCAAGGCTTTTCAAGGGACATCAAGTCCAGACCGTGGAGAGCCTGACACAGCTGGAGCATTAGAGTTGGTGGAAGTATTCTTAGAGATTACAACTTAATTTCCTCCCCATTTTATATGTGGGCAGAAAAAAGCCCCCAAAAGGAATGTTATTTAATTTTAGAATTTAATTACTACTTTGACTACCCATTTTACTAACTAGAATTACCTGAGATAAAAGGGAGATTAAACAACAACAACATAAAAAGAAGCCATGATCTTAAAGAGGTGACTCATGTTCTATTTTTGTCAGGACCGAGCTCTACCCTGAGGGCGCTGCTGGATATAGATTGATGCCGTCTTGGAGGGAGGACTCTAATGGTGCGGTATCCTGTCTGACCCAGTATTTTCTATCAGTGCCTGGGACGAGGTTAGGGACACTCTCATCAGATGTGTGAAAGACCTGACGTTGGGAATGGAGAAAATGCGTTGAATGAGCCAGGGTCCCAGAAGATGCCAGCAGTTTAGAATTCTGATCAAATTTAACCAGAAGGCATTTAAAAATGCTAATTGTTAAGTACGATGCTTGGATTCCCAAAGCAGCTGAACAAACAAGGGGTTGGGGAGTCAGCGCTGAGTGACAGGTCACAATGCGAACCTCACAGAGGGAGCGGTGTCTGACTGGATGAAGGCCCACAGGAGGACATCTAGGGTGAGCTTGAGCAGCACTGGGAGAAGGCCAGCATCCCAAGCGGCTATTCAGCTCGGATCAGACAACACCTGGAAAGCATTCCAGTTAGGGGAACACAATTTAAGACAGACATGGCTACCAAGGGTAGATGCTGGAGCTGGATGCTGTTCAAGTCCTGGCTTTGTCTCCTACTGGCTATGTGACCTTGGGCAAGTTACTTAACTGTACGTCAATTGCCTCATCTATAAAGTAGAACTAATAACAATGTCATGGCTTGTTGTGAGTGCAAATGAGTTAATGTGCAAAGTGCTTGGTGTGAGCTATGTAGGAATTAGCTATAATTATTATTTGGTTATTATTTACTGAAAACCTAATTGTGCTGGACTCTATAATAAATATTCTTTTACATTATCCCAATTCATCTTCATAATAATCTTACAAAGTAGACATTTTTATCCACATTCTTTAGAAGAGGATACTGAGTTTCAGAGGTAAGCATGTAGCCCATTCACAGATACTCTTGAAATGACACTCCCAGAACTCAACTCCAGATCTGCCTGGCTTCTAAGCTGATACTTTCAATTACTGCATTGCACTGTCCCTTGAAGTTGATTCCAAGGAGAGTGATCAGAATGTTGAAGGGCTCAGAGCCATGTCATGAAGTTTGACTGGAGGAACAGGTGCAGAGGGGCTGGCTACAGCAGGAGAAGAGATGCCATGTGTAAGAAGAATCAGACGTATTTGAAATAGAAATAGTCCTTATCTATTGGAGATAAATTCCAGATCAATCTAACAGTCACATTCTCTAGAGATGGGATGGGCAGTTTCTTACATTAAGGAGTTATCTATCACTGGAGGTGTTCACAAAGAGGCAGGTGGAATTCAAGCACTGGAGAGGCAGTTGGAGTAGATGTCTTTTAAAGCTACTTGGAATGCTGTGATCGTCTATCCCTGTCTTGGAACCCTAGTATCTTTGTTTTGAAAGTAATTTTAACGATATTTATATCTTCCCAATTCTAAAGGGCATTGTGAGGGTTAAGGAAAAAGTGCTCATTAAGCATGCCAAGCTCCAGAGCAGAAGCACACTATTTTAAGATAAACTATTATTATAACACTATATGTAATTGCCAAGTGGATAATGGAACCAAGAATCTGCTAAACTCATGTACATAACAAACTGTGATAATTTCTTAGACCAAATGTGTTTATTGCATGTGCCCAAGAATTGCAGTTGATACTTGCTATTATAGCCTATGCCTTAGTACACAGGAAATTCTCATAAATTATTTGGAAGTTTCAAAAACAAAAGCAATCTTGCTGTACACTTGGAACCTCCCCCAAGAATTTCCTAACATATAAATGCTGAAATTCTTAGCGATGAGGTAGAAATTCGATTACAAGACTTGGAATGCGGATGGAGTCATATCCTTATGGGAATTGGCGATGCTCCTTTTTGTAGTTCTGGTTTGGAAAAATGGACTGTGGTCTGTGTTTATTTCTAGTTCACTTCTCTACCCAGTGACGTTGGCATATTTTTGTCCAGTTGGTCCAATGAGGCTTAATTGCCTGCTAATTTTGTACTGGACTGAATTAATTTTAAGACCAAATTAATTAAAACAGATGAAGCTCCCTTCATCTATTATTCATGAGCTAGTAAGAACAGGAGGAACCACATTAGTTGCACTAAGGATATTACATTGTTTTAATGAACTTCTTTTTGGTGTCCATTAATAGAAACTTTGAGGAGCCCAACATGGTTTCTCCAATTTGTGGCTGTGAAGTGCTCTGGTTTGCTTTGGTGAATAGCAGACAGATGTAAAAATGGCTGCTTTTGGAAGCCTCATGGACTTTAGAAGGTGAGAGGTAGGTTGGGGTTAGGGGTAGGGGGCAGGGAAGAGAATTATACACCAAAGGAAAATATCTTTTCTGAAAATGGAACTTCCTAGCTGGTCAGTTTCTATATGCAAGTAGGCAAATTGCTAAACAGTGTGTAGAGACTGGCCAGATAGTGACAGAGGAAGAGGAACAAGGAATGCATGATGTTAGTGAAGGGGAGAAGGTTTGGTTTATTAAATTCACCATTTTAATGTTTCTTGCAAGCATGATTCTTAACTATGTTTAACATGCAGTAAATGCTGACAGGTATGAACTTGATTAAGGCAGTATTCTGATGACTGGTGTGGGCCATTCTGGCTACTAGTATCTTGCCTCTAGGAGTTTGGTTCCACTCTGTTGAGATGACTGTTTAGACATTCACCCAGAGGTGGCTTTTTAAAAAGTCAGATTAGCCTAAATGTGTACCCTGCAATGAGGATGCCAGGGGCTGGGTTACGCAGTTAACATTAGGAGCCTTCTACGCCACAGACTCTAAATGCGGTGCTAACCCTCTCTGTTATTCCCATACAAGGATGTAGCAAAAACCCTTTCCCAGAGAATTAGCCTTTATCCTGGGAGATTATCACAAAGCCCAGTAGCTAAGACTGAAATGAGAGTCACAATCCATTGTAGCTAACTGGAGGTACCAGTCAACTTTGGGCTGGTTTTGAGAAAAGCTTTTTGCGAGTGCCAGTTACCTGCCAGGGCCTGGGCCAGGTACAAAGTTGAGTATGACAAGGTCCCTGTCCTTGGGAAGATTATGATCTCATCCAGGGATCTCTCTGAGGCTGAGGGGGAGGGGAGGAGACAGGGAGAGTGGTCCCCCCCTGTGTCACAGGATGGACACCACCCCACACCCTATTCCCTGCTAGAACCAGATATTCTGTTCCTTTGCCAGACACAATCTGTCACTTAGTCTTTAGAAAATGCCCACACAGTAAGAGCAACAGGAGCCAACATTTCTTGAGCATCTACTACGTGCCAAACATTGTCTTATTTCTATCTCTGAATATCACGTGAGGGGCCAGTTTGGTTTTTCTGGCAGCCTGTGTGGCAGATGACCAAACTGGGGCACAGTGAGGAGAAGTCGCAGGCTGAGCTCACTCTCATGCCCTTTCTACATTAGTGTGGAATCCTGAAGTTCAAAGCCTCAGAGAGGAGTGGACGGTGCCAGTGGGAAGAGAAGGAGGAAAAACAAAGGGGAGCATAGGTGTGTGTCTTTGGTGGAGCTGGAAAATGTTGATGTAGATTTTGAAGCAAGAGAGGGAGATTTCTGTCCGGCTCCTGGGGAGTTGAGAGCCTTTCGGAAAGGATGTGGCTAATTGGCAATGGCGTGGGCAGTGAGGAAGGAGGGGGAGAACAGGGAATATGAGCCTCTGTGGAACGATCCTGAAGGCTCACATCCCACCCGCATTTGCTAGACAGATTCAGTTGCTAAGCAAGTCCCTGGCAGGTGGGGAGAGTGACTGGGAGAGGGACAGAGAGGAGAAGAGAGATGGCAAGGAAGATGGAACCCTGAGTAAACATGGGGTTGTAATGCCAGGGTGACACAGGGCTTGGCTGCTGGTGACCCTTGGACTTTAGGAGGATTTTACCAATACTTCGAGGAGGGGTTTCCATAGTGCTGTCTGTGTGTTTAGAAAAATGCTCTTTTGCTATTTGCTATCTATACATTTTTGTAATAACCAGAATAGCTAACACTCGAGCTCTTACTATCTGCCAGATACACTATCATTTAGTCTTCCCAAAGCCCTATGGGATGAGTATTATTATTACTATTGTTTTTATTGTTGTTATTCTTATTATTATCCCTCTTTTACAGATGTTAAAACCAAAACTCAGTGAGAACACAGAGAGTGAGCAACTCCAGACCCTTGCTGTGACCACTGAGCATCACTGCCTTCCTCCTGAGACCTTTCTCTTCTCATTCTGATTGGCCTGTGAACCTGTTGCTCCTTCCAAACCAACAGAGTACAGTGGTTGGAGAGGCCCAAACGTGAGTGCCATTCATTCATTCATTCATTCATTCATTCATTTAGGAAATAGTTATTAAACTTCTCATGCATACCAGGTAGAATGTTAGACTCTGGAAGTACAGCGACAAGTAAACGATCTGTGGTCATTGCCCTCAAACTGCTCAAGACCTGAAGGAGGGGACAGACGTGAAGCAGATAACCATAAACACAAATGCATCATCACAGAAAACGCTCTGCCTATGATGAGCAGGTGCACTAGAGAGACCGACCCAGTCGGGAATTCAGTGGAGATGTCCTTGAGGCAGCGTCACTCACTGAGGGCAGAAGGTGGAGAAGAGAATTCTAGGTGATGGGAGCAGGGGAAGGGTTGGGGACGAAATGGCGATTCCAGACAGAAGGGGCAGCAAGGGTGGAGGCCTGATCTGGGGAGAAGCAGCACATGTGAAGACTGAAGAGGGGTTCCTGTAGCCTGAGAGCAGAGTGAAGGTGAGAGTGTTGAGCAATGTGGCTCCACTGTAGAGAACGATCAGCCTACCTGGTCCAGGTGGGGTTCCAGGGCCACACCAAGACATTCGACTTTTATTCTCAGAGTGGAAAGCTGATGGAAGGCTGTAACTGAGCCATGCATGTGGAGATGCTCTGCCTGCTTGTGGGGTGTGGGACATGAGTGAGGAGGGACCATTGAGTCCACGTGCGAGATGGTGGCGTCTTAAGTAACGGTGGTGGTGGTGGGGTGGAGAGAAGGGGGTGGATGCAGGAGATGTGGGCACCATGGATGCTTGGCAGGAATCACAAGGCCATGCTGTGATTTAGGGTCCATAAGAGACAGTTACTTGATGTGCATTTAACACAGAATGGTGGTGTTCTCTATTGGATGGAAAGTTAACTTGGGCCCATTAACCTTTAAAGTACTTTGGTCACACAGAGGTGCTTGTATTTGGCATCAGAAGGAATTTCAAGGAAATATATCATTTCTGCAGAGTTGGAGGAGGATAGAATAAAAATACTTATGAGTACCTCAGTATTGGCCATCAGTCCTCTGGATGCCTCCATTTACTTTGGAAAGTGAAGGAACATTAGAGAATGGAGGACTCACCTTTGATGTAAGAGACCTGGTTTCAGGTATAATCTGCTGGTGAGTGGCAGAAGTCACTGGGTGGCCTTGGGCACATAATTGCCCATTTCTTGCCCTCTGCTTTTCCATCTTTGGTATGAGAGAAATAGATGAGATGATCTCCAGTAGATCTCACCTTTCTGATTCAGAGGTGCCCTAAAATACCCATCATCCCACCAATGCATGCCCCATGATCCAGTGTCACAAACAGCCTCATCCTGGAGACTGGAGGTGGGGAAGATACTGAATCAATAGTGTGTAGACCACATCTCTGCCCATAAGAGGCTAACCTAGAGTCAACAGGAAAGTGAACACCCCAAAGAAATAGCATCATGCAACAGATATTAAGTTTAACCCAATTCTGTTCACTAAGGTACAAAATGGATCAGAACACACAAATGCCACATCACTGAGAAAAATAGACCATGAGGTGTGCAAAGCAGCAGAGAACAATGAATAGTCACTGCTAATATTGACTTGCAGTTTAAAAACATCAACCTCTCTGAGTTTTGATTTCTCTGACTGTACAATCAGGCTGAAAATTTTTATCTTGTAGGCTTGCTTCATAGATTACATGAAATAATGAGAATAAAGTGCTTAACTCAGAGCCTGGCATAAATTAAGACTTAGGAAATTTGTCCTTTGTAGGAATCTTGATTGGGTATTTACTCTAAACTGGAAACTGTTTTAGACAATGAGACTCTGAACAGGACAGAGTGGGTCCCTGTTCTAATGGAGCTTCCATTTGAAGTGGGGATAGAGAAAGAAAGAATGAACAGGGCACATAAGAGAATAGAAAAATGCTATAAGGGGAATGAAGCAAGGTGGTGGGGTTCTTTTACATTCAGTTGAAACTGAAAGGAGAAGGAACCGGTCAGGCCGAAGTGACGGACATGTCCTCCAGACAGTCAGAAAATCCAAGCCTCAGGCTCCAAGGCTGGGCAGGGTGGGGCTGCTGGAGGAGCAGAGGAAGCTAGGGGGAGATTGAGCAGAGTGGACAAGCAGGAGGGGCAGAGAGGAGAGAACAGAGAATGCACCTTGCAAGATGGGGAAGGGAATCTTCATCTTATTCTGAAAGCAATGTGAAGTCATGAAGGATTTTAGGCAGGGGTGTGACCTGACCTATTTACGTTTTAAAAAGTTCTCTCTGACTCATGTGCAGATTCTGGATTGGACAACAGTAAAGGGAGAACAGGGAGGCCAGTGAGGGAGTTGTGGTCAATTGTTTGCACAAAAGGGATTGGTTATCCTCTTTCAATCTCCATGTTTCTTGCGGTGTGACTTTTACGCTCTTCCCATCAATGGTGGATAAAGTCTGTTTCTCCATGGCTTGAATTTGTACTGGCCTCGTGACTTGCTTTCTTCAATGGAATGGTGCAGAAGTCACAGAATGCTCAAGCCTAGGCCTCAGGAGACCTTGCACTCCTTCTTGGAACCTGACCCTACTGCCATGTGAACAAGCTCATGGAGCAGAGAGGAGGCATCTCAGAGAATGCCATCCGAGACCATCCGGTCTCCAGCTAAACCCAGCAGCTTACTGCAGACACGTGAGTGAGCCCAGCAGTGATCAGAAGAATCACCCAGCTGAGCCCAGCCCAAATTGCCACAAAATTTTGAACAGCGTAATTGGCTTTATTATAAGCCAATAAGTTTTGAGTGGTTTGTTACCTGGCAAAAGCTAACTGACATACAGCCAACTGAGATTGTTCAGGCCAAAGATGATGATGACTTGGATGAGGGTAGCAGGGATTATGGAGGGATATAATATGATTTGGCATATGCTTTGGAATTAGTGTTGACAGAATTTGATGATTGACTGACTTTGAGAATAAGGGAAAGAAATAAAAAAGACAGCTCAAATGAAGAGAGTAGCAGCCAGTGATAACATGGTGTTTAGGTTGAGAGCTGGAGAATCAGTCCTAGACGGTTTTTTAATTTGCTGATTTTCCAAAGGCATAAATCAAGACGAAATAGTTCAATATCAAACATATTCATTGAGTACCTACTGTCTGCTAGGGCTTGGTGATAATAATAATAACATTAATGGTTAATACTTACGTGGCACATTCTAAGTGTTAGGTACTGTAATAAGAAATTGATACTTATTTAATATTCTTAATAAGCATATGAAGTGGGTATCACTATTATTCCTATTTAATTGATGAGGAGCCATAAGGGAGAAATTGAGTACTTTGCTTGGTATCACATAGCAAGTAAGTAACAAAGCCAGAACACCACCTCTAACAGTCTGGCTTTAGACAGACTATTAACCACTGTGTTCTGCTAAAAAATGAATAGGCTGAGATCATCAACTCAAGAACGTATAGTCTAGTGTAGGGATGGATATGTAAAGGAAGTGATTCCATACAATGTGGAGTGTGCCATGATATGGGATTTAGAACAGCGGTGGGCAGACGTTGTCTGCAAAGGATTTGAGAGTAAATACTTTAGGCATTGCCAGACATATGGTCTCAGTTGTAACTAAACTCTGCTGTATTGTGAAAGCAGCTATATAGTAGGTAAATGAATGGATGTGTCTATGTCCCAATAAAGCGTTATTTATAGAAATTGATGGCAGAGCAGTTTGGCCCACAGGCCACAGTTTGCTGACCTCTGCTTTGATGCAAAGAAAAGATGCCTCATCCCAGACAAAGGGGAATAGATGGGGTCAGAGAAGGCTTAACTGAGTTTTGGCTTAAAAGGCAAGTGATTCCTAATAGTGATCTAGGAAAATAGTGGGAAGGGAGTACCAGGTGGATGGCACAGCACCTGGCAGGGCACAGAGGGTGCTGGGAAGTCCATAACAAGGAAGGGTTGTGTGGCTGGAGCATTGTGTGCCAAGTGGAGCGCTGCGAACTTGAGTCTGTAGGGGGAGGTGGGGGCCCCTTCTCGGATCTTCTGGTGAACCTTGGGGAGGAGCTGGTGAGGCCCGCTCCATACCAGGAGAATGATGTACTCAGGTCTGCATTCCTTAGAAAACACTCCCAGTAGCAATATGGGGTTGGGTGGGGACAGGGCTGGAGAGAGGAGGCAATAAGACCAGGACTCACATGCAGGGGTTGGAGGTGTCCAGGTCTGGGTGGGCCAGCAAGCCTGGGTGCAGGAGGGAGGATTAGGGGGTGGCATCTCATAAGACAGGGGAGAAAGGAGAGGGCAGAACATTAAAAAAAGCAAAGAGGAAGATAAGGGGGAAGAGAGTAAAGAGTCATTCACGTCCACCCGTCTTCCCCTCTCTGTGCGTGAACAGCAGGCACTGTTGGGAGAGCGCATTTGGGGGAAGAGAAATGCCCAGTTGTAAAGGGGTCCTGGTTTGTCAGTAACTTAACAGTTGGTCTTAGGCCTCATCGTCGCCACTGTTTTAGTACACCCCTGCGGCAAATAACGTTGTCCGCAGCCAAGTCTTCAGCTGTGAAGGGCAACAGTGACTGTACATATGCAGGTTTCTAGTGCGGCCAGCGGACTCATAAAAAGCAACCAGGCAACCTGGTGTTAACAGCCCCCGCAGGGCTCCCCGTGGAAAGCCGCTCTGTGGCTGCGGCTGCGTCTGGCCGGAAGCGCGTTCGGACGCGCATGCGCACCGAGCAGACGTTTTCCAATCACTTCCGTCTATTGGACACCCAAGCCGACTGCCTCGGGTTTGCCAGAAAGCCCATGCAGCTTGGAAAAGCACAGAGTTTGTTAATTTTTCTCCCTAAAACGTCCTAGGATGGATGGAAGTCGTGTGTTGAGAAGAAAAATCGCAGTTTCTCTTTTGTGTGGGCTAGGTATTTTGTTTGTTTTTGGCTGCGTGTGGTCTCTGTGAGTTCTGGGATTGACAAACCCCAACGCAGAAACGAAGGGTTGGCGTTTAAGGGAATAGGCTTCCGATCCACCAGGTGTTGCAGGAAAAGACGATAGCTATGTCCCAGTTTGCAAACGTAGCTCTCTTGCACTAGACACTGAGGCTACACCAGGTTTGGGAGTCATTCGACCTATTTTTGGCTTGACAGAAATCTGAGAGTGCTTAGAAGAAAAGAAAGTATTAAGTAATGCAGCATGTTTGAGGCACTAGACTTGAACTTGCAGAAGGCTCCAGAGCTCCACTGATAAAATTCAGAAAGGAAATGCTCGAATTCTGATGAGCTCCACAACTGTCCTGTAATAGGCCAGAGGTGGCTGAAGAGCTCGTGTCTCTGGGCCCCGCTGAACCAGGAAGTTCTGGGGCAGGTGTCTGCTTGGTCCATCGAGCGGGACCAGGGCAAACGGTGGCCTCCGCCTTGGCATGCGGCTCTTGAGGCTTCCTGATGACCTCAGGAGCTCTAAGGAGGTGGCTAGAGTGAGGGAGCGTGAGGCCCACCAGTGTTTGTGCGATGTTTCCTGGGTGCAGGGTGTTTTCTCTCTTCATTTTCTTGAGTCTCAATTTACCCCATTTGTACAGGTGAAGAAGCTGAGGCTCCAAGAAGGCAAACGTTTTGCTTAATGATACTGAAGGAAAGGAGCTCTTTTGCATATTGTGTACGGGAAGGGGAAAATGTGCTATTTTGAACCCGTCTTTGACTTAAACCCTGCCCTCAGGCTAAGAAATGGGCACTGGGAAGGCCAGTTAGCCAAAACTGGCCCTTTGAACTGGGTCCAGCACTGGGCGCCCATGAGAGGTCCAGAGCAGTCGTCACAACTGTAGGATACTCTGTGCCAACCCGGTATGAACAGCATGCGTGAGCTCATTTAACAAGGAAGATGGTGCTATCCCCATTTTTTATAGATGAGGAAACCACGGCTCACAAATGTTAGATACATTTTCCAACTATGCTCAGTAAGAGTCAGAACTGAGATACAAAATCTGTTAACATCTGACCCCAAAGCCAATTTTTTCCAGTATTGTGTTAAATTTTAATGGAACTTCTCTCAATGTGAGGGGAAATGAAGATTAAGTGCCATGTTCTGAGGGTCACAAATGGAAGCAGGTGAGTTATTAGTAGTAGTAATAAGAATTCCATCATTAATTAGAGAATATTATATTTATTGAGTACTGCCTACTGTATGGCAGGTACTGTTCTGAGCATTAAAGAACATATTTTATTCATTATTTTTCTTAAAGGGTCCTAGATTGGGTCAGAGTCTTGCATGTTCAGAAGAAAAATCCACAGGTTCTCTTTTCCGTGGACTGGGTATTTTGTTTGTTTTCGGACACGTGATTTCTGCCTGTGAGTTCTGGGATTGACAAACCCCAACGTGGAAATGAAGGCTTGGATTTCAAAGGCAGTGAAAGAACAGATAAAAACTCCTGTCTTCATGGAGCTTATATTCTCGTGGGGGCAGACAGTAACCGAAGAAAACAACTATAGAGTACTAGAGATTAATGAGTGATGGAGAAAAACTAGGAAGGGGAGACTTGTTGGAAGTGAGGTTGCGGGTTTAGATATGATGGTTAGGAAAAGTCTAACTAAGGAGATGAATTTTGAGTAGGGAATTTTGAGTAGATGAATTTTGAAGCAAATGAGGAATGAGTCCTGTGGTGGATACCTGGGAGAGAATAGCACATGCAAAAAATGTTAGTGACAATAGTAATAATGCCTGGGTCCCTTGGACCAGAGCAGTGGTTCTGGAAATGTGTATGGACCGTCAGCATTAGTATCACCTGGTAACTTTGTAGAAATGCAAATTCTCAGGCCCTACCCCAGAACTTCTCTGAGGGTGAAGCCCTGATGTGCATGTATGTGCACGTGTATGTATTTCGTATATATTTTTATTGCCGTATAATTTACATACTGAAAAATTTAACCATTTTAATGTACATTTCTATGAGTTTTAATAAACTCATATACCATCGTGTAACCACCACCATGATAAACAGTTCCATCTTTCCCTCAAATTCCCCTTCTTAGTCACCTTCCACCTCTGTGACCCAGGACCTGGCCACCACCAATCTCTTTTCTGTCCCTAAGATTTTGCCTCACAATTTATGTTTTCACAAGTATGCCAGGTGATTCTGAGTTACACTAAAGTTTAAGAACCACTGTATTATTCTAAATCCTCAAACAATTTTGTAAGGCATTTATGATACCCATTTTACATATAAGGACTTCTCCTTGGGGAATTCTCAGGAATTCCAAATTGTCCTTTTTATATTATGCAAAGCAGAGTTATCTCCCATTTTAAGGCCTGGCTGAGGGTTGGTGTGGTTAGATTCATCTTCTACTTCAAATACATGTTAAGGCATTTTTCTAAATAAAGTATGTGTCTTATGAACAATTCTGATAAATAAATTCTTTTTCCCTTCATCATAACCTGTGGCTCATATAAATGCAAAAGCCTTTATCATCTAGCTAAAGGGTTAGAGAAATGTTCCTTCTCCTCTTCCACACATATCTCTATGGTTATATATATGTTGCCTTTATTTGATTAAATTCATGTTGAATTTTTAAAAGCAATTATATTACATAAAAACATTCTTAAAAATCTAAGTGACAAATATGTTTGAATAATACAAGTTTGTCCACATACCTGTTCATACCACTCTCTGACTTTCCATAATTCTCCCCCAAAATGATCCCTCTTAAAAGTCTGGCATAGAGATTTTTAGACATATATACATTCATACAGACATAGATAAGACTAGATAGACACAATTTTGTGATTTTATAAGGAGATATTAAGTGTATTTACTGATTAGTTTTATAGTATTTTATATTGTTTGCCTTAGAACTTCCATTTATAGCAATTTAATAAATAGAATAATCTGAAAAACTTTGAATTGCAATTCATTTAGTATATTAGATTAAATACATCAGACATCCTTTTAAAGGCACTGCTGAGTTTAAAAGAATATAAAGGATATATCTGGGGTCAAAAAGAAGAGGGAACTGAAAACCACAGTTAGAAGAAGTCTTCTTTTTCTTTTCTATTACTAAGGGAATTGAGTTTTAACAGCTATGTGGAGATAAAACATGGGCCTTTGGCTCCCTGAGAGGGTTAATTGGAAATAAGACAGCTGTTAGAGCCAAAACTCTCAAATGGCTACATCCTCAGTGAAAGTGTGTAGGAGAAATTTTTCCTACAAGTTCAAGTTGTGATAACAAGGAAAACTGTCTGTCTTGTCTTCTGCTCTCAGTGTGGAAAATCTCCCTTAAGGAATTGTAACCCTAGGCCTATACTCATGTAGCTTTGGGATTAACATTTGTATTACCTGTGTGCTCTAGAAACCCCCAAACTGAAAAATTATGTAAGTAACCTTGGGGAGTGATCATTTTTGTCAGGAAATGCCTTCCAACCAGATAGCATAGGACTACCACAGATAAAGTTCCACTGATGATGAGTTCACAATACAAAATTATAAAACACACAAAGAAACCATACCCCAAGGAAAAGCAAGCCAGCAGACACAACGAATAATACAATTAGAATGTCTTATAAATGATATCATACAGTGAAGCTAACCTCTACCCTTCAGCATAAAACTTTTGAGATTCATACAAATTATTGTGAGCATTAGCAGTTCATTCCTTTTTATCTGAGGAGTATTCCATTGTGTGGATGAAGCACAGTATGTTTATTCATTCACTCACTGAATGGCATTTAGATTGTTTGGGGGAAATTATGCATAGAGAAACTATATGCTATAGAGAATTGCCTGAGCATAATTTTTCATTTCTCTAGGATATGTATGGAGGAGTAGAACTACGGGGCTATATAGTAATATATGTTTAAGTTTACAAGAAACTGTCAAACATTTTTCTGGAATGAATATGTCATTTTGCCTTCTCATCAATAATGTTTTAAATGTCTAGTTTCTCTGCATTATCACCAGCACTTGGTATTGTCAGTATTTTTAAAATGTTAGCTGTTATAAAAGATGTACAGTGATTTCTTCTTGTGGTTTTGCATTTCCTTATAGCTATGATGTTGAACATGTTTAATGAAGTGTCTCTTCTAGTCTTTTGCCTATTTTTAAATTATTTTTTTATTGTTGAGCTTCAAAAGTTCTTTACGTTTTTTCATGTTAATTCTTTGTCAGATACATGATTTGCAAATATTTTCCACCAGTCTATAGAGTACCTTTTCAGTCTTTTAGCAATGTCCTTTGCAGAGTAAAAGTTTTTAATTTTGATGAAGTTCAGTTTATCTTTTTGTTTTTGTGGATCATGCTTTTGGTGTCATATCTGAGAACTCTTGGCCTAACTCAGCTCACAAATATTTTCTTGATGTTTTATTTTAAAAGTTTAATATTTTATATTTATATGTGTGATCCATTCTGAGTTAATTTTTATATATGATGTGAAGTATGAATCAAAGTTCTTTTTGCATATGGATATTTAGAGTACCATTGAATTGCCTTTATACATTTGTTGAAAATCAATTTGCTATATTGGTCTATTTCTCAGGTCTGTATTCTATTCCATCAATCTATGTATCTGGTCCTGCACAAATATCATACTGTCTTGATTACTGTAGCTTTATAAGAAGTCTTAAAGTCAGGTACTGTTATTACTCCACTTCTTTTTTCTTTGTAACTATTCTAGTACCATTGCCTTTCTCTATGATTTTTTGAATCAGCTTATCTATCTACAAGAAGTCCTGCTGAGATTTTGATTGGATTTCTGTTAAATCTATAGATCAATTTGAAGAGAAATGACATCTTTACTATGTTGAGTCTTCAAATTCATGAATACACTATGTCTCCCTGTTTATTCAGGACTTTGATTTCTTCTACCAGCCTTTTGTAGTTTTCAGAATACAGATCATATATATACTTTATTGGATTTGTGTTTATATACATTTTTAGTTGTCCTAGATATTCTCCCAAAAGACTATATTAATTTATCTGTGTACTAGAGGTTGAGAGTGTTTCTCTACATTCTTATGCACAGTGGATATTGTAAAAAGTGTTAAAAATTGTTTTGCTTATATATATTTATTTGAAAGTGATTTATTTTGTTTGGTAGACAGAGTCATCTTCCTCCAACTCTCTTTAGATCTGTCCTGTTGAATATAGAGAGTGAGTTCCTGAACACAGAGCAAGTGGAAGTACCATATTGCATAGGTAACTCCTACCTCTTCCCACCTCAAAAGAAAAGCTGCTGTGAACCTCACTTAACAACTTTTTTAACTTTCTAAAGAATGAAAATGACCAGTTTTGAGATGAGCATTTTGGCTCTAAAATTCCCTAAGATGGTTCAGAATATATGAGCTATAGGAGCTATGGATCGATGATTAGAATTAATCAAATTGAGTTTCCAGCTCTGCCAGTGACTTGAGATATGAATTTGGGGAAACAACCTTGCTGTCCAGGCCTCAGTTTCTTATAAATTTTATGAGACCTAAGGTCCAAAGATTGTTCTAGTTCTGTTCTAATTTATATAAATGACCAATTATACTTTCCATGTGGGAAATTAAGCAATGGAGGAGTGAAGAAAAGAAAAAGAAAAATGAAGGAGGGGAAAGGAAAGGCCTGAAAGGAGAAAATAAATGAAGTTCTGATCACTGTGTTGCTAGGCAGGGACTCACTGTCCCAATAGGCAGTCACTCCCAGAGAGGCTTCCCAGGAGAGAGTGGATGGTGCCAGTCACCTCAGAACAAGCCCAAGTGTCTGACCTTTTGTGGGTCACAAACCCTATTTGCAACTCAAAGATAGCTGTACTGAAAAGGCTTCCTTTGCCATTTTTCATTATAGTGATTATACTTCCTTTGCACAATAGACCAATAAATGTGTTACTCTTGTCGATTTCATATGTAAATGTGCCTTTTGAAAATGCCAATTTCCTGCAGGCAACAGGTGGTAAACAGAAAACAGAGAAAAAAGTAGTAATTTTGCAATAGAAGGAATGGAGGTTCAGAGAGATAAAGACACTTTCAATTCCACAGTTACTAATTGAGGTCCCATTCAGTGCCAGGTGCTGTCCTGGGTGCTGAGGATTCAGAAATGGCAAGGCATCTGTGTCACTACCATGAGTGACGTTTATAGCAAATGCCCCACCTGGGTGCACACCTTAGTCTGTCCGGCTGTAGCATCACTTTGGAGACCACTGAACCGTGCTGCTTTCAGTAACTGTGACAATGGCCCAGCACAGGGATTTACCATTGTGCTTTTAGATAACCCCAGTATTTTCTAACCTGGTGGAAAAGTAGCCTTGCCCATTTCTTTGCTGACTAGGCATTCGGTTATATTAATGTTGCTGTTATAATGACTCTACATTTATTGAAGGCATTTCACATACTAGAAAAGAGTGATTGATAGTCTTCTTTTGTGGTTTAACTTTTCATTATGAAATAATTATGAGTTCACAGGAGGTCGCAAAGAACAGTAGACAGCTTTCTGTGCCCTTGTTAAAAGGAAAACTTTAGACAAATTAAATTTAACAGAGCTTAATTGAATAAAGAGGGATTCGTGAATTGGGCAGCATCCAGAATACCAGAGTGGGTTCAGCGTGACTTCGCGCTGGCATGTGGTCAGAGAAGATTTATGGACAGAAAAAGGGACGTGATATACAGAAAACACAAGTAAGGTACAAAACCAGCTGGATTGTTACAGCTTGGTGTTTGCCTTATTTGAATGCAGTTTGAAGAGTTGGTCACCTTTGACTTGCTGAAACTTGGTGATTGGTACAAAAGTAGGTTACAGTCTGTTTACATGTCAGTTAGGTTACAGTTCGCTATGTGCAGAGAAACCTTTGGGTTGAACTTAAAATATGTAAGAAGGCAGATTTAGGCTATACTTAATTTAACATCCTTCACCCAGTTCCATAACTAATATACATACATAACTATACATAATTATAGTACAACATCAAAGCCAGGAAATTGACATTGGTATAATGTGTGTGTGTGTATAGTTTCATGTCATTTATCACATGGGTGGATTTGTGTAATTACCACTGAAATCAAGGTATGGGATATTCCATGACCACAAAGATCTCTCTCATGGTACCTTTTTATAGCTACCCTACCCTCTTCCTCCAACCCTCCTTAGCCCCTGGAAACCCCTAATCTGTTTCTATCTCTATAATTTTTATCATTTTGTCATTTTGAGATGGTTATATAAAGGGAATCTCACAGTATGTGATCTTTTGAGACTGGTCTTTTTATTAAGCATAATGTCCTTGAGATATAGTCAAGTTTTCCTGTGTATCAGTAGTTCTTCTATTTTTGTTTCTGAGTAGTATTCCATGACATGGATGTACTTCCATTTGTTTAACTGTTTTCTTATAGAAGGATATTTTGGCTGTTTCCAGTTTGGGGCTATTATAAACAAAGCCGCTATAAATATTTGTGTACTTGCTTTTGTGTGGACATATACTTCATTCATTCTGGGGATAAACTTCCCGTGAGTGCAATCGCTGGGCCATAGAGTCGGTGTATGTTTAGGTTTTTAAACAAACTGCCAAACTATCGTCTCAAGTGGCTGCCTTGTTTTGTATTCTCACCAGCAATGCATGAGAGATCGAGGCTGTCCATGTCCTTGTCAGCATCTGCTACTGTTGCTATCTTTAACTTTAGCTATGGCTAGTGATGCTGCACCTTCCTGTCTGTTCATGTCTTTTTCCCATTTTACAATTGGATTGTCTTTTGTTACTGTTGAGAGTTGTTTTTTTAAAAAATATTTTTGATGATAGTCCTTTGTCCGATGTGTGGTTTGCAAATACTTTCTCTCCCTCTATAGCTTACCTTCTCCTCCTGTTAACGCGTCTGTCTCAGAGCAAAAGTTTTCTATTTTGATGAGGTCAAATTCATCAACTCTTTATGGATTGTGCTTTTGATGTCATGTTTAAAAACTCTTCAGTAAGCCCTAGAGCCTGAAGATTTTCTCCTGTTTTCAGAGTTTTATAGTTCTATGTCTTACATTTACATTTATGATCTATTTTGAGTTAATGTTTGTAGAAAGCATCAGGTTCAAGTTGAGGCTTATTTTATTTTGCTGCCGTTGAATTACTTTTGCACCTTCATCACAAATCAGTTGGTCATACTTATGTGAGGCTATTTCTGGAACCTGTAATGTATTCCATCGATCCATGTGTCATTCCCTCTGTCAGGAACTCCACAACATTGATTACCTTAGCTATATAATACATCTTGAAATTGGGTCAAGTGAATTCTCCCACCTTATTCATTCTTTTCAAAATTGTTTTTAGCTCTTTTGGCTCATTTGTCTTTCCCTTTCAGTGGAGGAACTATAGTTTCTTCATCTAATGGTGCTGGAGCAGGTGGATGTCTGTAGGTAAAAAAATGAACCTTTGATAGGGAAAACCCCCCTCCTCAGGGCCCCCATGGCTGAACTCACTACTGATTGGATATAAAGCTTGT
Organism: Mirza zaza; assembly: GCA_008750895.1. Lineage (NCBI taxonomy): Eukaryota > Metazoa > Chordata > Mammalia > Primates > Cheirogaleidae > Mirza > Mirza zaza. Next base: position 118,288 of record VSMD01037874.1, read on the forward strand.
TGCTGATTGGATATTAAAGCTTATTGCTGATTGGATGTTAAAGCTTGTTGCTGATTGGACGCTTTTTGAATCCCTCCAAGGGTATAAAAACTGGAGGAGAACAAGGAAGTGGGGCTTAGATCTTTTCTGAACCCTACTGGTAGAATAAAGGATTCTCCAACTCTCCATGTGCTGCTCGGTTCTTTTCCTGGTCAGTTGCTATTACACTTGCTGTTACACCGGCTGTTACGCTTGCTGGTATTTGCTGGTACACTTGCCGGAACATTTTGGTTCCCCGACCGGGAAAGCCGACCGCGCTGACCACTTGAAGCAACTGGATCGGGGACAAGCACGGCGGACGGCGGGACCTCTACAATTGAGATGAGCCGGTGCCAAACCACCATTTGCGGGAACCCTCGCTCCTCATGAGCTCCCGCTGGCCGCAGAGCCTCGGACTCACCCGGACACTCTGGAGGGAAAGACCAGTTAGACCAAGGCCAGGACATCAGACAAGGGAGAATCCCGGGACCTGCACAAGAGAGGCCCATCAGCGAGATAGAAGAGGAGCCCAATCACCTCCTAAGGGTAGGGACCCCCCAGAGGAAGGAGTGAATGTGAGTGGAAGGAGCACAGTGCCTGCTTGTGGTCATTGTGTCTGTAGCCCTACGGCTTTGGCTATGGGGTTTGAGTGGGTCCTAACCTGGGGTTCTGTGGTGATGTCGTACAGCATAACGGCGATTCACTCCCTGTGATAGGGAGTGACCAGGCTTGGGCTTTATATGGGTATGCCTTAGCCAAGAGGTGCCTAAGTTCCCTCGAGGGACGCAGCCAGGCGGACACCTGAAAGAAGCTCCTACCGCTTGTCTGTCTTGCAACGAAAGAGAAAGGGGAGGAGCTGGAGCTGGGACCAAAGTCTGGGCAGGGACAAGGTTCAGAAAAGGAGTGTTGTTTTCTCCTTTTCTGGTGGTGTAGGGAATGGGAGTGCTGTTTAAACCAGTTAAAACATGGGAGGGTCTGAATCCAAGCCAACGGTTCTAAGGTGCATGCTGATAAATTTCATACTTTCAGTATGGAGAGTAGTGACTGGGACTGCACCCAACACCCCACCACCATCGATTTTTTCACTGCTGGCATCTCCACCACTTGTCTTCCAGTTGCAGGCTGCCCAACCCCTTACCCCGGCCTTCCAGATGCCTCTGCGTGAAATGCGAGGTCCGTCGCAAGTTCGGGATGATGGAACCATCCAGCCGGGGCACCCTGCCCTGTATTATCAGCCTTTCTCCACCACTGACCTATTGAATTGGAAACACCATGCCCCGTCCTACTCAGAGAAACCGCAGGCCCTCATTTACCTCCTGGAATCTATCTTCCAGACTCACTGTCCCATGTGGGAAGATTGCTGGCAACTCCTGCTGACCCTTTTCAGTCCTGAAGAATGGTGTCGGATCGTGACTGGAACTCGGAAGTGGCTGCAGGAATGGGTGCTGGCAGGCACCCTGGATGTAGAATAATGGGCATCATGAGCGGTGCCTAAGACCAACCCAGAGTGGGATTTCAACCCACCAGAAGGACAAGCGGCACTCGAGCGGTACCGAGAGCTCTTTTCCAAGGAGTGCGGGAAGGGGCCAAAAAGCCGACCAACATGAACAAGGTTGCCCTAATTACCCAGAAGCCAGAGGAGTCACCCTATGACTTCTACCAGTGCCTCTGTGAGGCATACCGAATATACACACCTATTGACCTGGAGGCAGCCGAAAACCAGAGAATGGTAAATGCAGCGTTTGTTAGACAATCGGCCTCCAACATCCGGGGGAAGCTGCAGAAACTGAAAGGATTCGCAGTCATGAGCATCACACAGTTAATGGAGGTGACCCAGAAGGTGTACATCAACTGGGACCGGACCGCTCAGAGGGAGAAAGATCAGAGGGTGAAGAAAAAGGCTGCCCTCCTGGCTGCTGCCCTTGGTAGACCAAACCTGTCCAAGCGGCCCAGACCCCCACAAAAGGGGGAACCATAGGATGGGCACCCCTGGCAAGAGACTAGTGTGACAATTGCAAGGGGTTTGACCACTGGAAGAATGAATGCCCCCCACAAGGGAAGTCAGCTAGTGTGGTCCAGATCCCCATGAAAGGGGGAACCGGAGGATGGGCACCCCTGGCAAGAGAGCAGTGTGCCAATTGTGAGGGCTTTGGCCACCGGAAGAATGAATGCCCCCACAAGAGAAGTCACCTGTGGCAAGGGAGGGCCCCGTTCAAGACTATCCAACAGAAACCAGAAGCCCAAGAGCTAGTGGGGCTTGCTAGCATTGACTCCGAGTTGGGCCAACTGGGTTCCTTCAATCTTGGCCCTCGAGAACCCACGGTCAAGATGAAAGTAGGGGGCCAACAAATGACCGGGACTTGGGTAGCCAGACCCTTCTTCCAGTCTCGGGTATGCCAAATGGGGGGCCATCTGACAAGGCACAAGGTCCTCTACATGACAGACTGTCTGGTGCCAATCTTGGGACGGGACTTGCTGAGCAAGTATGAGGCAGACGCCATCCAGAGGACCCAGGAGCTGGAGGAGGCCAAAAAGAAGCTGGTGGAGAAAGATAAGGAGTGCGCTAACCTGAGGCACAACCACCAGTGGGCAGTGGAGTCCCTGCAGGCCTCCCTGGATGCTGAGACCCGGGCCTGCAGTGAAGCACTGAGGCTCAAGAAGAAGATGGAGGGTGACCTCAGTGACCCGAAGCTGCAGCTGGGCCATGCTACCCGTCAGGCCGTGGAGGCCCAGGCGGCCACATGGCTGCTGCAGGCCCCACTGAAGGAGGAGCAGGCAGGGCGGGATGAGGAGCAGCGGCTGGCAGCTGAGCTCCAAGAGCAGGCGCAGGCCCTAGAGCGCCGGGCTGCGCTGCTGGCTTCTGAACTGGAGGAGCTGCGGGCTGTGCTGGAGCTGGACGAGCGCAGCCGGCGGCTGGTGGAGCAGGAGCTGTTGGAGGCCACTGAGTGCCTCAGCCTCCTGCATTCACGGAACACACGCCTCTTGAACCAGAAGAAGCAGGTCGAGGTGGATTTGGCCCAGCTGAGTGGGGAGGTGGAGGAGGCTGTCCAGGAGAGGTGGGAGGCAGAGGAGAAGGCCAAAAAGGCCATCACTGATGCTGCCATGATGGCTGAGGAGCTGAAGAAGGAGCAGGACACAAGTGCACACCTAGAACGGATGAAGAAGACCCTGGCACAGATGGTGTGAGAGCTCCAGGCCCGGCTTGAGGAGGCTGAACAGGCCGCCCTCAGAGGTGGGAAGAAGCAGGTAGCTATGGGGACACTGACGCAGACTGTGGGCCCTGGCAGAGGCCGGTAGCCTGTCTGTCCAAACAGCTGGACTCGGTAGTGTCAGGATGGCCGCCTTGCCTGCAAGCACTGGCAGCAACCGTCTTGCTAATCAAGGAGGCAGACAAGCTTACACTTGGGCAAAATATCCGTGTGCAGGTCCCATATGCAGTAGTGGCTTTGATGAACACATCGGGGCACCCATGGCTTTCTAGCAGTCAGTTGGCGCAGTACCAGGGACTGCTGTGTGAAAACCCAAGAGTCACCATCGAGACTGTGCGGACCTTAAACCCTGCCACCTTCCTTCCCACCAGGCCAGGGCCCTCGGACCATGACTGTGCCGAGGTCGTGGAGGAGGTCTATGCAAGCTGGCCAGACTTGAAAGATAGTGTTGCTGGTGCCTGACCTGGAGCTCTACACGCACAGCAGCAGTTAAACCCAGGATGGCAAACGGTTGGCTGGCTACACTGCAAAGAGCGAGGTCATCATGTCAGCCCCTCTGCCTCAGGGACGGTCATCCCAGAGGGCAGAGTTATGGTCACTCATCCAAGCCCTCAGGAATACCCAAGACTAAAGGGCCAATGTATACGGATTGCCCCTGAATCTAGCTGGACTGAATGTGACCACTGGCCTGGACTCTTATAGGAATACTGACAGTCTTCTTGGGAATTGGACATGGGGCCTCTGCCCCAAGTGACTGGACTAACTTGTTTCTTGGTAATCCTTTTCTGGGTCTACATGGGGTGCCTCTGTGTTGTTCTTGGTTGGGGCTCACTGGGGGAAGAATGCTGTTACTATGTAAACCAATCAGGAATTGCAACTACCAAAGTCAAAGGGCTAAAAGAAAGAATCCACAAGAGAAAACAGGAGTTAGAACAGGCTTAGGGCTTTATGGTAACCATGGGACTCTGCTTGCTCAATGCAGTTATTAGATTCATAGAGAGGTTGATGCCACTGTGTAAACTGATAAGGGCATCAAAAGGGGGGAATGATAGGGAAAAACCCCCACCCTGGGGCCCCATGGCTGAACTCACTACTGATTGGATATAAAGCTTGTTGCTGATTGGATGTTAAAGCTTGTTGCTGATTGGACGCTTTTTGAATCCCACCAAAGGTATAAAAACTGGAGGAGAACAAGGAAGCAGGGTAGAATAAAGGATTCTCCAACTCTCCATGTGCCGCTTGGTTCTTTCCCTGGTCTGTTGCTGTTATACTTGCTATTACACCTGCTGTTACACTTGGCTGGTACTTGCTGGTACACTTGCGGGAACACCTTGACCTAAACCTCATACCTTATACAAAAGTTCACTCAAAATGTATCACAGACTTAAATAGAAAATATCAAACTATAGAATTTTGAGAAGAAAATATAGGAGAAAATCTTCAGAACCTGGGGTTGGTGGAGAAGTTTTTAGACTTAACACGAAAAGCATGATCCGTAAAATGAAAACCTGGTAAATTAGACCTCATCAAAATGAAAAACTGCTCTGCAACAGATACGTTAGGAGGCTGAAAAGACAAATTACAGAGGGGGGGAAAATTTGCAAACCACATATCTGAAAAAAGGCAAGTATCTGGAATATATGAAGAACTCTCAAAAATCGACAGTAAAACAAATCAATTAGAAAATGGATAAAAGACATAAACCGACATTTCACCAATGAGCACAGATAGCAAACAAGCACATGAAGAGATGTTCAACATCATTAGCTATTAGGGAAATGGAAATGTAAACCTCAATAAGATGCTACTCCATGCCCGTCAGAATGGCTGAAAGAAAAAATAGCGACAACATCACATGCTGGCCAGAATGCAGAGAAACTGGGTCAGGCAGGCATTGCTGATGTAAAATGGTGTGGGCACTCTAAAGTACTTTGGCCATTTCTTATAAACTAAACATGGAAATTCTATTATTTGCATGTTGACCTTATAACCGGCAATATTGCTGAACTCTAATTAGCTGTAATAGTATGCCTATAGGACAGGTTATCTTGACTTTTCTATGTGGAAAATTATTTCTTTGAATTATTATCCTTTATTTTTTTCCAATTCTTTTATTTGGTACTTTTTATTTTTATTCTTATTACATAGGCTAAGACCTCCAGGACAAAACCTTATTCCAGACTTTAAACAGAATCGTCTGTTTTATCATCAAGTTTGAGGTTTGCTATAGGACTTTTTGTATGTTCTTTGTGAGTTTAAGGAAGTCTTCTAATCCTAGTTTTCTAAGACCTATTTTTTTCTTTCATAAATAGGTATTGAATGAAGCAATTTTTAAAAAACGTTTTGATCAACTTTTTCCCCTTTAACTTGTTAATGTGGTAAAGTAGATTGTTACATTTGGTTACGTTTTTGTTTGTGTTTTGTTTAATATTTTGGTGGGAAAATCTTGTGTTCTGAGACATGGAAGTGTCCTTATATAACAGTGTTATGTTTGTTTCTTCTAAGACTCAGAGATTTTACTGTTTTTAGGCTGGTTTTTCTTTTTGCTTTGGGATTCTCATACTTCATGAGAAGTGTAAATTCTGACCTGTTATCCACTTGTGGAGTAAAATTAAGACTTTTGACGTCAAAGGAGGTTCTTTAGTTCTCTATTCAGATACTTAGGCAGAAGCCAGTCTTTCTTGCTGCTTCCTTGGACTTATGAGTCCATTCTCATAATGTGGGGGTTTTAATCTGAAGTCCCTACCCTTGGTCTTATGTCTAGAATGGATTAGTTGGAACACAGTGGCATCAATTCAAACTCTGAATGGTTGGACTTTGAGCTATCTCCTTGGTTCTAGAATTGGGAATTTCCTATTGGAGGGAGAGCTAAACCAGCTCAGTCTACCATATTCATAGAAATACTCTCATAACATTTTATCCAGGAGGAAATATTTTTTGATTTCCAAACTTCTGTCATATTATAAGGAAATAAAACGTGAGTATAAAGTCAATTCCATCTTTAGAGGTCCTAATGCCTGCATCATTGGAATATTAGTATCTACCTCATGGGGTGATTGAGATGATTAAATAAAATAATGCCAGATAATAAGTTTATTCTATTTCTGGGGCATGGTAGTACTTGGTAATTGTTAATTAAGATTACAGTGATTCAAATTATCCACTCTACCTGCAGATACCTACTGCTCTGCTAGAGTGACTTTTTATTTAAATGAACTTTTTTAGTTTAGAATAGTTTTAGATTTTTGACAAAGTTTCAGAAGTAGTGCAGAGAGTTCCCAAATACTTCTCACTGGTTTTTCCCATTGTTATTATAGCAACTTATGTTATTATTATATTATACATTTGCTACGAGTAAGGAAACACACAGGTACAGTTCTATTAACTAGACTCCACGTTTTGTTTGGCCTTCACTGGTTTTTACCTAATGTCCTTTTTCTGTTCCAGCATTTCATCCGTGATACCACATTGCATTTAGTTGATATGTTTCCTTAGGCTTTTCTGGTCTGTGAAAATTTCTCAGTTTTTCTTTGTTTTGATGACATTGAAGAGTCCTGGTTAGATATTTTATAGAATGTCCCTCAATTTCAATTGAGATTTGTCTAATGTCTTTCTCATGGCTTGACTGGGTGGAGTGATATTTTTAGACCTGAGGAAGAGCTCTCAGGATGGAATGTGTTAGTTAGCGCTTCACTTTAGGGTGAGTCATGAAGGAAGGGGAGAGTTTGTTGAATTTCACCTCCAGGGGAATGACATAGGGTGGCTATCCGGTTAATTTTCTAGGGACAAAAATAGTACTATCTACTACATATTGAACTCCTACCATGTTTTTATATATATATACACATATATATACACACACATGTATATATGTATGTATATCTGTGTATATATGTGTTTGTATTTATATCTATATCATCTCTATATATCTATATACAAACATATATATATATGTTTTATATATAACGTATTATAATCTTAAATCTTAAAAAACACTTATCCTGGTAGAGTCTATTTTCTTTAGGTTACACTAAAGAAAATGAGGTTCAGTGGCAGGCCTGAGGTGGCCCCACTAAGAGGTGCCTTGGCTGGGATTCAAACCCTCTCCAGCCGACCCCAGAGTCAGAGCTTCTTGGACTGCACTGCACTGCCCCTACTGGCTCCGTCCTCTGGTCATTGCTGATGAAGGATCATAGGAGTGAGAACACTGTAAGGTGTATTAAACCTTTGTACATTTCCTAAGTGTGTTATTTTTTTTTTCTTACTTCCTATTGTTCCTTTGGTGGTCAGTAGTAAAAATACTAAAACAAATAAAACAAGAGCCTAGGGGCTGCTTTCAGAGGCAGTCTGGAAGGAGAGAGCAACCAGACCTTAGGAGAGCCACTCCCCTGGGCAAGGAGTGGGGATGGCAGCTGCAGGGGTAGAGGGAAAACAGCTGAGCCCCTAGACATCAGCCGTCTCCAAGATGCTTTTTGGACTATGTTGCTCATGAGTGTAGGATTGTAAAATAATAATGATAATATTAATAATAACAATGGGCATGATTTTTCCTCTGGTGCGTCCCTACTCATCCCCTTCCCCTTCCTTTCTTGTTTATCTTCACTGGGCTGGTTCCCAGGGCAGACACTCTCTTTGCTGACAGTCTGTGCTCATCGCACGGTGGGTGGAGCTCTGGGCATTCGTGATTACCCACTTATGCTTAGCGTCCATAGAATTCGCCCATAGTCTTCTAAAGTTTGCTGCAGTCTGATGTCCTGATGACTCCCTTATAAGGTTTTGCTTTGGACAGAATTACTAAGCCAAATTGAAATTCATGGTTGTTACGAACCATTTCCAAGACATCACTCAGAAGCGAGTCAAGAGCCGGTTCTTGCCGGCTTCTGCCTATTAGATTTTGGATCAAGATTCTCATCCCATGCCATGCCCATTAATGTGACGTTGTTGCTTTATTTATGACCTTTACTCGGTATGTTGCAGTCTATTTCTGTTGTCCCATTTTCACCAACTCATATAAAATTCTGACTCTCACCTTGCACGGTGGTGGAAGCTACATGGCTGTGTTACTTTATTTAGCAGATGCTGGGACCAATTACAATTCCTTTGGCTTTTCTTTCCCCCTTGGACAAGGTGGAGGAGAGTGCATAAAACCAGGGCTTTTACTGTGTTTATTTTTAACCAAAGCCTCCGTAAAGCTTAAAAAAATATCATCTCCGTCCTCAGGAAGCTGCCAGCTGTCTGGCCCAGGGACACCATTACAGCTTCATTGTTAAGACTGGAAGTCACCTATTGGAACTTTCTTCTTCTCTATTCAGCTTATACTGCTGGAAACTCATTTACGAGATCAGCGTGCAGGAGAACACAACCTCTTTTGAGAAGTGAGGGTTCAGAAATGTGCTCGGGTCAGTGGGGAATGACCCTGCTTTACTTTCCAGAAGTTCCTGGATTTTAACTTGTTTTTCACCTGCAAAAGAACTCTGACTCTGATAGACATTTCGTTATGTGGGTGCCAGGTGACGTGGTTTGCTTCAGGACTATAGGAGGCTGTTCTCTAGGGTGGAACCTACACAGGGATTTAAGCCAGGTAGTCCTGGTCCTAGTCCATGCACTGTCACTTGCTGGCTGTGTGGGCAAGTTACATCCTATCTTAGAACCCCCATTTTTTCACCTATAAACTGTTAGAATATCCAGTTCATAGTGAAAAATACTTAGTATAGTGCTTATAGCATGCTCCATCGCTATCTTAAAATGATTTTAAAAACCCTGTAAACCTTAGGGCTGTCCTGAGGCACAGGCTCTTGGGGAAAGGGCTTGGACCTTGGAATCAAACAGACCTGGGTTCAAAGTCTGGTTCTACCACTTATGACCTTAAACATATGTCAAAAATTTTGAGACTCAGTATCTTTACTTTACAAAAGGAATAATTATTAATATATGGAGCACATAGCATACATGCAAAAGCTATTTATGGTTTCCTTTGACCTTGACTGCCACTTTTGCGAGTCATTTAACATGGCTGACGTTTGGTCATCTGAGAAGGTGGTGATGTGGCTTGACTTGCCCATTGCAACTTTACTCTTACACAGTTACGTGTACATTCTACTCATGTGGAATACGGTGCATTTTACGGGGCTGTGAAGCTGAGAGATGCAGGAGATGGGGCCTTTGAAGCAAAAATGCTAAACCTGGGGAGTGATGGGAACAGCCTGAGGGGAAGCCCAATTCTGGAGCCTGGTCCTTTCCACCCCATTCGTGTCCCTTTTAGAGTTGAGCTAAGCCACGGCTTTGGTCTCATCCAGCCTGTGGAATGAGCAAAGTTGCTTTCGGAATTCTTTCTGGGGCTCACAGGTGAGTCAGTGAGTTTAACACCCCTGCCCCATTGTCGCAAAACTGTGACCGTTTTCCTTTGTTCCTTCATTTGTTTGTGTCACGTGCCCGACTGTGCTAATTAAATCCCCCGTATGCTTCTACTGTGCAAGACTGAGGTTGTCAGTGGGACGTGCTGGGTTCCAGCCTCATGCTCACATGAGGCTGTGGGCCCCAGTCCTCAGGGCTGGGCGCCTGGCTGCGGCCTGCCTTCCACGCTGCTCCACCTCGCAAACCAGCCCGAGGACACCAGCCTACTCTGCCCACCAGTGCCGACCTCCCTGCCTTTCTGGCTAGTTTCATTGGCAGCAACGTGCAGCTTACTCACTAGTCTGGGCACTGCCATCTGTCACAGTGTCTTGAACCCCAGCAGGGGGCTGAAGAGCTTGCTGGCTCGTGACAAAAATTAGGTAAATAGAGAGCCTCGATCGGGTGAGGCGAAACGTTTCTGCACACGGAGCTGCACAAAGGATGGGAGCTTTTCAAACGGTATGGGGCCCATGGGCACATGACGGCTGCATGGCCTGCCTTTGTTCACCGAGTGTGCTCTTCCCCCACATCGTTCTAACTGTGTCTGCACCCCTTTCCAGGACCTTCCATGTCACTCCATTGAAAGACACCCCAGCCTTCCCACAGCAGGATCTGTGGAATTCCTTGGCGTGACATTCAGTCTGCGATTATCCATGGATCTCTTACCGTAAGCTTTGGCATTAGGAAGTTCCGAGCTCATATCCTATTTCCCTCCCTATTACCTGTGTGACCTTAGGCAAGTTTATGTCTCTGGGTCTCTGAGCATCCCTAAAATGGGGGTAATGGCCCCACCCAACTGGGATGGTGGGATAATTTATTCCACTCCTAAGATCTATTTCGAATGGCTTCCATGTGGGAGTTAGTGTTTCTATTTTGTTGAGGAGGAAATTCAGCCTCATTTTTAAGCCCAGCACACACAGCTAGTGAGGGGCAGAGTCTAATCAGGGGTGATTTGTCCATTAGCATTTTGCATGGTGCTGAGGCCTCCATGTGGCACTGGACACAGTTTTTGCCCTGGTATAACATATGGACTAATGAGGAGCAGGCTCTGTACAAATTAACTGATTAAAACCCCTGATGTGTGTAAGGAGCCTGGCTCCATCCTGATCCAAAGTAGGCATTGTTACTTTCTGTCCCCTTCCTCTGCTCTGTCTGGAGTCACACTGTGCTTTTTCTTAATCTTTTGTGCTTTCGGGTTTTGCTTCTGCTATTATTCCTTCATCTTCAGAGTCTCTCTGCCTATTGAGGCCTTATTCATCCTTCAAGACCTATTCAAATGTACCCCTGTGAAGCTGTTTCTAAATTGCCTGCTCAGGATGAAGCCATCTGGAAGGTTCTGTCATGGGGTTCAAAGAACGTGAGCTTTGGACTCAGACAGGCTTGATCAGATCTCAACTCTGTCACTCTGTGTGACCTCGGGCTTCTTGCTTGACCTCTCTGGGCCCCAGATTCCTTTTTATAAGAGAAATAACAATGCTGGACTCATAGGATTTTTGTGAAGATTAAATGGAATAAGGCATATTATGTGCCTGACACATGGAAGATGTACATAAATGTTTCACTCGTTCTCTCCTACCCCGTTCTTTAATATATATTTATTTTATTCTTCCTTGATTTAGAATGACATAACGATGTTTCATTTCTACTTCCAACTCAGGTGTGGAAGTATACCATGAATATAAGGTGAAATGTGAAAGTCAGAGGTCTTTTTTGTTATCACATAAAGATACTGTATTTTTGTGTCCTATAGCAAGAGGGCAGAAAAAGGTGAAGCTTGAACCTGGGGCTTAATTATAAGAAAAAGAGAAGCCAAGGGAAGGTTGTATTCTCAGACCAGGCAAGTGTGTTATACCAAGGTCAGGCCCTGGCTGGGAGAGAGTGGGACCCCAAGACTTGGATGAAGACTTCTGCAGAACATCACGGTGGTCCCCCATATCAAACACTTGTTGCTAATCAGACCAGATGAGTGCAAGGTCACAACTATGTTGAAGGCTGTCGCAAGACAAATGCACCCTAGAGGGTGAGATTATCCTAGCTAAGATTCAGGGGACTCTCACATCAGTGAACTCTTTAGGAACTCAATGATCTGAACATGAAGTTCATCTTCTTCAAAATAAAGGATAAACTGTTGCATTTTGTCCTTTCCGCTGTTAGAGAAGAAGCGCAATGCCTGGGGTAGGTCTATTTTGGGTTCTGGAGGCAACATATTTTACTCTTGGGAACACTGCCTTGACTTATTTACATGATGACGTGAAACCCTCACAGTCTCAGACCCACAGCAGTCACCACTGAAGAGTCATGATACAACCCTGACAGAATGACGTGGCTGGTGACGTCAGCCAGACAATTGTTGCCATTCCAGTAATGGCACAATGAACACAGTGGTGGAGAGGCCATGGTGGCTGGGATGAAGGCTATGTATTGGTCTCCTACCTCGTCAAGGCAGATCGAGTCCTTGTCATGACTGAATGTTCACTCTATCGTCAACAGAGGTCAATGCTGATCACCTGATATGACACCGCTTCTAGAGGAGACCAACCAGCAATCTGGTGGCAAGTTGATGACATCGGACCTCTTTCACCTTGGAAAGGGCTTCATCTTGGCTGGAAATGACACTTGTATAAGTTTTCCTTGCCTGCCTGCACAACCTCAGCCACCACCCCTAACTGAGAGCTTACAGAGCATTTTATCTACCATTATGAGATTCCCACATAATATTTGTTGGACCAAGGAGCCTACTTTATAGCAATGAAAGTGTGGCAGTGGGCGCATGACCATGGGATAAACTGGCCATGGTGAACTGCCCCGAATCTGCCCATCAGTTAGCGTGCCGAAATGGCCTTTTGAAAGAAGAACTTACAGAATAGCTTGGGGATGATATCATGCAAAGATGGGACATAATCCTCCAGCATGTACTGTCTCCCCTCAATCATTTCATAGTGCTGCATCCCCAGGAGGTAGAGACATGGGTCTGGAAATCAAGGGCTGGAAAGAGGAGTGGCCCCACTTACCATCATTTCCAGTGACCCACTTGGGGAATTTGTGTCTCTCATTCCCAAAACTCTGGGCTCTGTGGGTTTAGAGGTTCAAAGAGGGGGAACATTTCCACCAAGGACCAAAGAAAGAGTCCCATTAAATATTCAGCTCTGACTGCTGCTTGGTCATTTGTCAAGGGACTAGCAGATAAATAAAGACATCGCCTTCTGGTGGGACCTGACCTTGGTCATCAGCAGGAGGGAGGTCTGCCGTTTTACCATTGGGGGCAGAGAAGAACATGCTTGGTATCGGGTGATCCACTGGGGCATGGATTGATACTCCCTTGTTCAATTTAGGTGATAAGTGGACAAGTGCAGCAGCGGTGACCTGAGGAGGACACGGTGTAGTGGTATTAGTGTGACCTTAGACCAGAAGAGGTGCTGGCCAAAGGTGAGGGCAATCCTCAAGGGTGAGCAGTAGAGGAGGGAAATGATGAGTGCCAGTCGGGGCGCAGCCAAAGGACCAGATTCAACAGCAGGTGCTGTAGTTTCTCCCACTAACCTTCTTGTGATGGTTAATTTTGTATGTCGACTTGACTGGGCCATGGGGTGCCCAGACATTTGGCCAAACATTAGTCTAGGTGTGTCTGTAGGGGTGTTTCTGGATGAGATTAACATGTGGATTCATGGGCTAAGTAAAGAAGATTGCCATCTCTAATGTGGGTGGGCTTCGTCGAATCAACTAAAGACCTGAATAGAACAAAAAGGTTGAGTAAGAAGAAACACCTGCCTGACAGCTTGAGCTGGGATGTTGGTCTGTTCCTGCCTTTGGACTTGAACTGAAACATCAGCTTTTCTTGGGTCTAGATGCACGGGTCCTCAAACTTTTTAAACAGGGGGCCAGTTCACTGTCCCTCAGACCATTGGAGGGTGCGGCACACAATCCACACATGTGCATTGTGGGCCCGGGACAAGTTGGCTGCTAAGCAGCACAGGCAGCGGCAGCAAAAACACCTGGCGGGCTGGATAAATGTCCTTGGGGGCGGCATGTGGCCCGCCGGCCGTAGTTTGAGGACACCTGGGAGCCTAATGGCTTTTAGACAGAAGCCACATATTAGCTCTCCTGGGTTTCCAGTTTGCCCACTGCGGATCTTGGGACTTCTTGTCCTTCATAATTATATGAGCCAATTCCTTGGAATAAATTTCTCTCATTTCTCTCATTAATCCCCCCTCTTTCTCTCTACACACACACACCCCTATATAGATATGTACATGTATATACCTATACCTATAATATACATAATATCTATATGTTTCTATATATGTATCTTATTGGTTTTGTTTCTCTGGACAACCCTGACAAATAGAAATTTAATGTTACGGACTGAATGTTTGTATCTCTTCAAAATTCATTTGTTGAAACCCTAACACCCAGTGTGATGATATTTAGAGAGGGGGCCTTTGGGAGGTAGTTAGGGGTTAGATAAGGTCATGACCGTGGGGCCCTCCTCTGATGGGTATAGTGTCCTTGTAAGAAGGGACACCAGAGAGCTCACTCAAGTGCTCTCTCTCTCCACATGCATACAAAGAGGTCCCGTGAACATAGTGGATGGCAAGTGCCCACAAGCCAAGAGAAGAGGCCTTAGAAGGAAACCTACAGTGCCAGCACCTGGATGACTTTCTAGCCTCCAGGGCTGAGAGAGATCAATTTCCATTGTTTAGGCCACCAAGTCTATAGTATTTTGTTATAACAGCCTGAGCATACTCAGACACTTACTCTTTTAAGTACCTCCAGGAAAAGAGGTCAACCAGAATCTTGCAGAAAGTGTTGTTAGAAAGAATGATAGGAAGCATACATATCTGAACAGAGCAAGGTGGATGGTGGTAGACACTGTAGTGTGCTGCCCACATTTTTCTTCAGGACCAAGGCCCTCAATGCCCTACCTGCCAGGAATGTTGACAGTGCTCAGCTGAGTCTCTCTCCAAGCACTGCCCTCAACAGAAGTTCATGTCCTCACCTAGTTTCAGGTCCCATCCCCAGGGGCAGCCTGCATCCCAAGAGGAGTGGTAAGTGCAGGGGTATAAACCCCTGGCCTCAAGGCAGGGTAACTCTGAGCTCCCTGTGGGGTGGGATGACGCCCTGTTGTAACCACATCATAGTTCAACTTCTCCCCACGACCCATCCTACCCTCTTCGGCCCCTGAAGTTGATCCCAAGGGCACCCTCCCACGTACTTCCTGCCTGCAGACTTCCATGTCAGAGTTGGCTTCTTGAGAAACTGAACCTAAGACACATTTTTGTATTATAAATATTTTATTATGTTCCCTTTATATGAAATTTATAGATAATATACCTACCACAACACAAAATTAAAAAAATAAATATGGTCCCTAAGTGTAATAATGAAGAAATAAAAGTAAGCCATGTTTAATAAAATCACAACACATTTAATATTTAACAAAGAAATAATGTATCAGGTGCAGCTATATCAGAAAATAAGAAGTTACATGCTTGAATCATAAAATTATCATGAATTTGAGGGACCCGCAGTTCAGGGAGATTGTTTTGCTAATACCTGGCAAATGCTGTCAGCAGTCCTGCTATTGGGGATATTTTGTGATTAACTGGCATCTCTTGGAAAGTTCTGAACCAAACTGATACAATATTCTCTGGATTTACATGGTAATTGTACTCCTGGATAGTTCAGTGAAAAAACAGAGCAAAAATAACTTAATGGTTTTACATAAAACCAACAAAAGTTTCCAGGTAATTATAAATTTTTTTCCCCTGTACAGGATTGCCCAGTGGGGTGTTTGGAGGTTGTGAGAGCTATGGGACCCTTGCAGGGCACTTAGCACACCTAGTCCTCACCTGCAAATGTCCCGTCATTGAGACCTCCAGAACCACTCCCAAAATTTCCCATATGTTTTCCATATGCTCTGCTGAAAGGAAGGCCAGTGGAGAAAAAAAAGGGAAGTGGATTTTGAGTAGTAGCCCCCAGACTGCAGACATCTACTCCAGCCTCACACTGGGTGGGCAGCAGGACCTGAGCTTAAACTCAGGTTTGTGTGACCCAGCCCTGGTGCCAGTCTCCTACCATGCCAGTCTCCTTTCCTGACTTTCTTAGGGAAGGTTAGGATCAGAGGGATGGCTTGTTTGACTTCTGGGGACCCGACTCCCATCTTCTCTGATCCTCACTGATGTGAGGAGTGTCGAAATATGGAGTCTTTGGAATCCTCCCCATTAAGCCTCAGTCATAGCAAGGCCATTTGAAAGGCTGCCACATGGTCTCTGCTAAATTAATAGCTTCTATTTTGAGCATGATGATTGAGGGGCTTTGGCAGCCTTTTATAACTCCTTTTTAAGACAGGCATCCAGGGTGGGCAAGTTGAGCTTTTATGGTTGGACTGCCGGATAATTGGTAACGAGTTGTCCAAGGCTGCATTTGACAGCTGCAGAGGCATTTGTGGGGCCATTACTCTTGGAAGACTGCATCCCCGTCTCTTCTTTCTTCTTTGCTGTTCTTCTGAGGCTCCCTCCTTTCCTTCTGCACCTTTCTTAACTAGACTGCTCTACTTCTCATTTGAAGATATAGATCATAAGGCGGGGAAGAGAGAGGGAGAGAGGGAGGGAGAATACACTTACTGAAACTGTGCCTCTTCTTTAGGTCTCCACTCCTTGCCATGTTGACACTACAGTACACAGTTGGGGAATTCTGACCCTGCTGATCCCATTTCCTTTGCCTCATGGTATCTCTTAGGTAGAGGAACAGAGAGGCCATATCACACTATGGATTGCAGAAGTAGTCAGAGGACTGATGAACGAACTCTCTCTGCAAGGATCTGTTCTTTGCAACAATAGATACTGACCTACTAGTTTAAGTAACGGAGGGGGCTTATTGAAAGACTATTGAGAAACTTATAGAATTAAAGTATTTGGTGAACAACGAGCCAGCAGAAAGGACAGGAACCAGGGCACACAAGGACACCATGGCATTAGAAATGAGTGAGCTGCTTCCATGGGTGGCTGCCATCAGATGACCAATGGTGAGCACCTTCTTTCTTTGTGGACCTTTGCTTAGGATTCAGATTCCACCTCAGAAAGAGATGCTGATTATTCTAGCTCAGCCAAGCCTGCCTCTCCAGGGATAGGGATGGGGGTTTGGGGCATGACAACCCCACTGGAACCACCTAGAGGAAGAAAGGGGAAGTTCACAAAAGGGAGGCGTGCTGCCCAGATTAGCACCACAAGTAGCTACCAGAGAAACCTAGAATTGGAAGGTTATCTTGTCCACTTGCCCATTTGATGCTTAAGAGCCCACTACATGATGTCGTACATGAACACATCAGTGATAGACAAATCAGTACTCTCAGAGGCCACTCTCAGGTGGAGCAGCATGGCAGAAACTGCTCTGGAATAGTACTAGCTGAAATATACCTCCACATAACTTCTTCCTATTGCTTTCGCACATGTTCCTGGAGCTCCACAGATCAAGTCAACTCTGCCGTTCACAGGGTGGTGCTTTAAATACTTTATGACACAAATCACATCTTTATGGGTCGTTTGTTATCCAAGCTTAAACATCCTTAGTTACTTCAACCATCTTGGTGGGTTCTGGCTGTTGGACATGTGCATTATCCAATTCCAGGACTACAGATTTTTATATGGTTGCTTAAGGCAGATTGCAATTTGCAGATCATACCTTCATTCAAGACATATTTCTAGCACCTGCTTTGGGCCAGGACTTGTGCTAGATGCTGGGAATAAAAGGTGAGCAAGCATGGACCTCCCTCTGTCCCACTGTCTGGATCATGGTCTCGTGTCGACCACCTGTCCCCCTCCATCCGATGGGCTGGGTGGGGGAAAATTGAAGAATTAACGGGATTATTAATTATCTCCTCCTCTTCCTTTCCCCAACCTTAGAACATGCCAAGTTGCCTCCTTAGTTTCCAATAAAAATGGAATTTTTTCTTTTCCAAATGAAATATGCATCTAATATTTGTTGAGCATCTGCCATGTGTTGGACTTGAGGTTAGACGATTTCATGTATTTTAGCACTTATCAGCAGCCTCTTGGGAGGGGGTATACCTTTTATAGATGAGGTAACTGAGGCCCTCAAAGAGTGAGTCAATAGCCTCATGACAAGCTGGTATGGGGGCGGAACCATATCTCTCTGATTCATCAAATAGGAAAAAAATCTCACATCAAGTAAGCTAGGGAAGGGAAAATGCTATTAAGCAAATCATTAGGGAGAAAAAATGTATTTACTATTCATTAAGTGGAAGTGGAGCATCTTAATGTTGTGTAGGCTAAGGAGGAAAGGTTAGTTTTGCTGTCTCAGGTGTGGCACAGGCAGAAGAAAATCCACCTGCTAGTGGACTTGTATAGTTCAAACCCGTCTTGCTCACGGTCAACTGCATTTTTGGCTGTTTGAGCCCTGCTCTTTGGCTGTTACACTGCCCCAGGGGCTAAGCCCGAGAGATCTTAGCTCTGTAAGAAGCACACTACCATCCTGTCCTCTGACAGAACCTGGTCTCTTTTATTCCTAACACAGCCCTAATTCTCCATCCAGATTGTGTTAGGTTTCACATTCCGCAAGCACTGTAAATAATTAACCACTTCCCATCACGGCAAACTCACTACCTATGACTGTGAATTATTTACAGATGAAATTCTGACTTGAGAAACTAAGATAATGCCACAAATTACTTATGCAAAAGGGATGTGAGCTGTCTCAGACTTCACTCCTGTGTTCTGACTTCCCTTATTGCGATTCTCGGTACTTGCCCAGCACTGTGGAAGCATTAATCAAGCTGGTTTCACAGCCAGTCTCCCCCAAAATGAGAGAAGTTATTGTCCCCATGGAACAGATGATAAAGGGATTAGCTCAAACATAAGAGTCTTGGGAGGATGCCCTTTTAAGACCTGTGGCCAGAGGAATCCCTGGATGGAGAGACCAATTTCTCCTATAACTTATTTAAGGTGTAAGGAAAATATGCCTTTTATTTTAATTTAGTTATCATTCAGGGCAGCAGCAAAGATACCAGGGAATTTTCTGCTAGCCTTATGCATGCCACTCACACTGATAAGTGGAGTTTATTCTTTCAGAAGCTAGTTTTTGACTGACTGACTGATAGTTTTAAGAAGATACACCACCCTTAACAATCCTCTGTCCACACACACAAGTGAGAAGTTATATAACGACCATAAAATTACTTCTCTTGTGCCATGTCTCTCCACCCTCCCCCATGCCCAGCCTGTTGCTGAGATTTGAGAGGTGGGAATTAATCACACTCCTTCCTCGAACTGAGTTTAGGACAGGATGAGAAGTAGCTGTCAGACAGCTGAGGGGAAAATACCACTTTCATCATGGATGATGTTACTTGGAGAGTGTGTCTTAGACCTGCAGCGACCATCAGGCATACTAGTTTTCACCCCTGCGTTGACACTTCGAGATGGTGCATCCAAGGGAAAGTTGGGGGTCTGTGAAGCTGTCATCTTTACCTAGAAGAGCGGCCTTAAACCTACCAAGGCTGGGAGTGAGGCCAGATGGAAAACAAGCTTTAAGAGCTGTGACTACAATGCAGGCATGGGCCCTGTCCCTGGTGTATGCGTCACGTGGCAGTAGTGGTGCGGTGGAACAGACCACACATGCTTATTTCCCTTTCGTGGTGTCACCTACCAGATAGCTGTCACTGTACTCAGAAAGGAGGGGTGGAAACATTACTGAAAATGTGGCTTACTGCAGGAGCAGACATTTAAGCATGGAAACATGGAGGCTGGGAGGAAGGGTGACCTCTAATGTCTCCTTAAAGCCTCTGGCCCTGGGCCATTGTGCTCAGCCTGACTGTTTGGATCAAGACTCTTGTGGTTGCAATTGACTGAGACCCCAACTCCAAGTTGCTTACGTGAACAGGACTACGGTGGGTCATCACACTGCCAAATCCACTCACTCTAAACACGGCCCACTGGGAGCTGAAGGGATATCGCTGAGCTCTGTCTGGCTCCCTCCTTCTCTCAACCCTGTTTGCTCTGTCATGGCAACATTCTCAGACAAGACGTTTGCTTGTGGTAGCAGCATGGCTGCCAGCTTCTGTCCCCTCAGTGACCCTGGTGGGGCAGGGAAGGGAATGAGTCTCTCCTCCCCAACAGTTCCAACAGATGTACAGGCCGGGCTTCATGGGCCTGGCTTGGGTCACGTGCCTGTTCCTGAACCAAGCTCATGGCCATGGAGGTGGGGTGCTTGGACTGGCAGGGACTAGATGCTGTGCTCTCCTCCCATGGGATAAGGATGTTGGGAAAAGTTTTGCCCAAACCCTGTGGACTAAGAGTTGTGGAGAGGTGAGGATTCCTCAAGAAACATAGGGTGCTATGACCAGGAGATACACAGAAAAAAAAAAAAAACCAAAGTTTTTTTTTTATCTTTTCACTGATCCCTTTGGATTTTTTTAAAATAATTTTTTTATTTTACTATAGTTTAGAATGACAGAGAAGTTGTAAAGATATACCCCATCCCCAGTTTCCTCTATTAACATCTCTGTGGTACACTTGTCACAATTCACGAACTAATACTGATACATTATTATTCACGGAAGTCCATACTTCATTCAGATTTATTTAGGTCTCAGTTAATGTCCCTTTTCTGTTCCCAGAGTCCATCTAGGGTGCTGTATTACTTGGAGGCATCTTGTTTCCTTAGAGTCCTCTTGGCTGTCAGAGTTTCTCAGATTTTTCCTTGTTTTTGATGATCTTGTTAGTTTTGAGGAATGCCGGTCAGGTATTTCATGTTTTATAGACTCTCTCTCAGTTGGGATTTGTCTGATTTCTCATAATTAGACTAGGGTTATGGGTTTGGGGAGGAAGACCACAGAGGCAAAATACCACCCTTATCACATCATACCACGGGTACATGCTACCAATGTGTCTTGTCACTGTTGGTGTTTACTGTGGTCTGACAAGAGGTAGCTTCTGTCAGGTTTTCTAGTGTGAAGTTACTCATTTTATTAACTTTTCATACTGTACTCTTTGGCAAAAAGTCACTATACATAGATGCACATAAAGAATGGGAATTATGCTCTCCCTACTTGAGGGTGCAGCATCTTTCTTTAATATTTGAAATTCTGTGCAGAAGATTTGTCTATTTTCCTTCATATATTTATTTATTCAATTTCTTATTTATAACTGTATAGACTTATGGATATCTATTTTATACTTTAGGTTACAATCCAATTTATATTTCTTTATTTATTTTTGCTCAAATTGTCCCAGTTTTGGCCACTGGGGGCTCTTCTTTCAGTTGGCTTCTGTGTTCCTTTGGCTTGTGCCATCATTGTGTGTGTGTGCACGCACACATGCATATGTCTTTGTGTGTTTGTCTCCACTTTCTCGTGTCCTGGTTCTACAAGATGCTCCAGGCTTATCTTGTATAATATGTTCATATACTTCCTATCTCAATCTTAGAATCAACCATTTCTCTGTGCATCCCTGGTTCCTTTTATTGTAGAATGGTGTTAGAGAACAAGATGTGGGTGTTAGAGGTACTCACTGCTACTGGGCTCGATTAGCAGTGATGGAGCTGATGATGTAGCAAGGAAATACATGTGTGTACTAGCCAGTGTATACACATGCATCTATAACTATTTCTGTGTGTAACTATTTCTGTCTGCATCTACATTAAGCTAAAAGTGGGTTTGTACTTGTGTTGAGCACTGATCCAGTGCTACATGGATTGTTCTAGCCAAACCCTTGCTCCTCTATAACCTTCCACTCCAAAAATAAGAAACCTGGTTCTCATAATCTATCACCCATCCCCTCAATCATTCTTTTCTTGTATAAACGTGTAGTGGTCTCAGATTATTAACCCATCTTCCCTGTGGAGTTGATGTTCTGTTTGTATTCCTGTTTACCTTGCCTTTCTACCAGCTGTACTGTCTAATCAGGTAGCCAATAGCCACATGTAGCTATTTAAACACAAATGAAAATTAATTAAAATGAAATAAAATGAACAGTTCCTCAGTGACACTAGCCATATCTCAAGTGCTCTATAGCCACCTGTGGCTAATGGACAGCATAGAATACAGCACATTTCCATCATCACTTAAAGTTCTGTTGTACGGTCTAGAACTTGTCTAATTCTGTGTTCCTCTGCTATATGTCTGGTAGCCACAGGCTAGTTCTGTCTTCCTAGCCTTGGCTCTCAGAAGTAAACTTGGCCCAATTCAGATCTGGGATCTGTTACTTACCCAAGGAGAGAGTTGACACACCACATGCTGAGAGCAGGGTGACAAAGATACGGGCTCTACCTAAAGAGCATAGTTCTGTATAATCAAGGAATAGAGAAGATGTCATGGCTCACACAGAAATAGAACTGAGTCTGAGAGTTGATCAGAGAATGTGTCCCAAGGGAGGCTCAAGATAGATCTTGAGGACTGCTGTGGGATTGCAAACCTGCCACGAGCCGGCCCGGGGAGGGGAATAGCATGTGCAATGTGCCGTATTTGCTGAATGGAGCATTGCAGAGTGGGTATGTTTGAAAAGGTGAGTGTGTTTTGGAATATGGAGAAAGCGGCAGGGCATATACTTAGAGAGTTGTCTGTGGGTAGCTTATGTCTTGCAAGCAGTTTTGGACTTTATTATGAAGGTTGTGGGAGTAGTAGAGAATTTTAAGCTGGAGAATGATGTGTTTTTTTTCCCTGTATTTTAGAATTATCACCCTGGTGGCTGTTGGGTATTGCTTTGGGGGGCGGAGCTGGAAATAGAAGATGTGGTTAGTACACAGGGAGAAGAGGATCAGGATTTTGTTTTTTTCTTTTCATTTCTCATCTCCTTCAACCTCCCTGTCATTCTAGCTACCTCCTACTTCTTGGAATTCTAACCTTCATGAATTTTCTTGGCAATCCTCTCTCCTAGTCTTCCTATTTTCCTGTCTGTTTTTCTGGAGTGTATTTGTTTTCTTTTTTATTTCAGCATATTATGGGGGTACAAATGTTAAGGTTATGTATATTGCCCTTTTCCCTCTTCCCCCCTTGAGTCAGAACTTCAAGCGTGACCATCCCCCAGATGGTGCACATCTCACTCATTATGTATGTGTATACCCATCCCCTCCTCCCCCCTCCCACCTGCCCAACACCTGATAAATGTTATTCCTATATGTCCACTTAGGTGTTGATCAGTTAATACCAATTTGCTGGTGAGTTCATGTGGTGCTTGTTTTTCCATTCTTGGGATACTTCACTTAGTAGAATGGAAAATCCAGGAAAATACAAGAGGTGCTATATCACCATTGTTTCTTAGAGCTGAATAGTACTCCATGGTATACATATACCACATTTTATTAATCCACTCATGTATTGATGGGCACTTGGGTTGTTTCCACAACTTTGCAATTGTGAATTGTGCTGCTATAAACATTCGAGTGCAGGTGTCTTTTTTTGTAGAGTGCCATTTGTTCTTTTGGGTAGATACCAGTAGTGGGATTGCTGGATCAAATGGCAGATCTATTTGTATTGCTTTAAGATATCTCCATATTGCTTTCCACAGAGGTTGTACTAGTTTGCAGTCACACCAGCAGTGTAGGAGTGTTCTTATCTCTCCACATCCATGCTAACATTTATTGTTTTGGGACTTTTTGATAAAGGCCATTCTTACTGGAGATAAGTGATATCTCATTGTGGTTTTGATTTGCATTTCCCTGATGATTAGAGATGTTGAGCATTTTTTAAATATGTTTTTTGGCCAATATTCTGTCTTCTTTTGAAGGACATGTATTTGTTTTCTGTTGCTGCCATAACAAATGACCACAGATTTAGTGGTTTAAAATCAACACAAACTTATCACCTTAATCTTCTGTAGTGTGGAAGTCTGACACATGTCCCACTGAGCTAAAATCGAGTGTCAGCAGTGCCGCATTTCCTTCTGATGGCTCTAAGGCAGAATCTGTTTCCTTGCCTTTTCTGGGTTTAAGGGATGTCTGTGTTCCTTGGCTGCTCGTTCTGTCCTCCTCCTTCAAAGCCACCCAGGACTGGTCAAGTTCTCAGATCACAACACTCTGACGTCTCTTCTGCCTCTCTCTTCCACTTTTAAGGACCCTTGTGATTGCATGGGCTCATCCCTATAATCCAAAACAATCTCTCCATCTCACAGTTACCTTAATCGTATCTGCAAAGTCCCTTTTGCCATGTCAGGTAACATAGTCTCAGGTTCCAGGGATTAGGGCAGGGACATCTTCGGTGGGGAGCATTGTTCTGCCAGCCACTCTGAGTGTTTCCTAGACATTTCTGGAGCCCATCTCTAAGTTCACATTTCTCCTTGGCTTTTTACACTGGTCCAGCTACCGGACTCACCTTTTGGAATCTGTGTTAAATATCTGGGAAAACTGCCTTGTGAAGAAAGGAGTAGTTTGTTTTGTGAAGCTCCCAAGGGTACAAGGAGCATACTCACCCAATGAGGCTGGTCCCTGGCTTCTGAGAGCCCCCACGGTGCCCTAGCTGTGGAACATCATCAGGTTTATGGTCTAGCATGTGAGGGAGAGGATGAGATCTGCAAGTCCACACCAGGCAGGAGCCCACTGTGCTTCTCGGAGGAGCCAGCCAGGCAGCAGGGGGTCAAGGGAAAGACGCCAGGATCAGAGGAGTGGGCACAAGCAGACGTTGCCACTCACATGACCCGGAACAGAATGAGCACAGAGAGAGCCATGCAGCCTAGAAAGGCGGCTTGTAATTGGATTCAGACCTCTGTTGGGGCAAATTAGGACCCCACTTTTCCCAGAAAAAGAGATTATAGATTTTTTTATGAGAACAGAAGCTGAGAATTTTGGCAAAGAGTAAAGCTTGCTTTACAGACTGATTGCTCTGTGCTGTCAGATTTCATTAACAGAGGTGGCCACCTAGAATGATAAAGATAACTACTGTTTCTTGAGCATTTGCTATGTTTTAGGCTCTTTACAGATATCATCTCCAGTCCTCGCTGCAATCCTGCAGGCTGTATTTAAATGATGGGGAAATTGAAGCTCAGAGAGATAGAAAAAGGAGAGCCAGGATTTATGTGAAGGTCTATATGATGCCCAAACTAGGGCTCTTCCAAACACAGTGCACTTGAGGGAAGTAGCTGGGGACAGACACATGGAGCCAGTGATCTGTTGAAGACTAAAATCCCTGGAGCCCTAAGGCCGGCTTGTGGTGCCTTCCCAGAGACGGGATTCACAAATAGGAGTGTGCTCAGAGGAGGCTGGTGGAGAGTCTGAGAGCTGTGTACAGGAATTGCTCCATTTAGTCCAGTATAGAGAGGGAAGAAACTGCTTTCTCTTTCCAAAAACCTGATGGTTGACTCATGGAAGAATAACCAAGCAGAAGCCACAGGTAAATAGATTTCAGTCTCTTGGAAGGAGATGCTCCCTGGCTATCATACCTCTCCAACCCTGGGCAGAACTTCACCACGCTGATGGCATATTGCATAGCACGTTGGCCCTCTCTGCTCAGGGTCCTGTGGGGGCCGTCTGAACAGGTATTTGTTCCAGTGTGATCCAAAGGGAGTTTAGTCCTGAGGACGAGCTGCTCAGGTGCCTCTAAGGTGCCTCCCAACTCTGGGAGTCTATGATTGTGGAATTTTCCTTCCTTTTGACCTCTCCATTTCTTAGGGCCCCCTCCAGACCCTTTTCTTCCAAGGAGCATTTCCAGATCACTGCAGCTTACCAAGATGTAGCCTCCTTTGAAGATAAATCCTTTTTCATGTAGATCAGGGGCCAGTGTGCTTTGTAAGCAGACAGTCAATTTTGAACTTTGTGAATTAAATGGTTTCTTTGGCAACTCCTTAGCTCTGCTGTTGCAGTGTGAAAGTAGCCACAGAAAATAGTGCACAATGGGATGGCCGCGTTCCAACAAATTGTATAAAATCAGGTGGTGGCCGGATTTGGATTCTGGACAGTGGGTTGCTGACCCCTGGTTGAGACCATCTCCTCTGGGAAAAATGATATCTGGTTTAGAGTTGGTGCTAGCTGCGAAGCAATGTGTTTATTACTTAACTCCTTCATTGCCCATTAATACTTTTCCGTGTTGTGTAGGCCTTATTTCCTTTATTAGATTGGAAAGCACTTTAGGGGAAAGCCTCGTATTCATCTTTCAATAGCCTCACAAATCTAGCACGATGACTCCAACTCCAGTGTAATTTAACAATATTTATGGCTTTGAATGAAGAGTCATGGAACCGTTGACATTTTACGTAGGCCAGCATGAACCACAAAGTCAACCGGCTCAAAACCCTCCTTTCCCGGATGAAAACTCTAAAGCCTAGGCAGAGGCTCTGTCTTTCCCAGCGTTACTCGCCGGGGTAGACCCCGATCTCCTGAGGTGCCCGCGGTTGGGCTCCCTCTGCTCAGTGTGGACCTACTGCTTTCCAGCCAGCGAACCACGAGCTGGAGACCCAGAGGTGACGGAAACTGAGTCTTTCCTCTCGAGACGTATGTCGAATCGAGACAGGGGAGTCAGGCACACCACGCACATCATGCCTCTGCACGCGCAGCCTTCAGCAATCTCCCAGGTAGTCCGTTTCGTTCGCCAGCGCAGTGCACAGGGTCCTCTTAACCGTGACGGCTGCCATTTGTCGGGAGTTTCCACATACCTAGCCCTGTATTAATCACTTTGACTGCAGTTAATTCCCTTTCCTTGTGCGACCTCGAGCCCTTTTACCACAAACATATTAAAATTTTAATTAAGAGAACACACCATGACAGACACATACCCTCCGTTAAGTGTGTTGCTTCATTAACTGTCTTGCTGCTTGCAGGCAATGGGAGTTTCGGGGTGACCTCAGTCAGCAAAACAACCATTTACCTCAATGACACGGGAAGACTGTAGCTATTCCAAGAGTCAGCCTCAAGGCTTCCCGTGTTCATGCAGCTGGAACCCCCGTGGGCATCCTGCTGTGGTCCCCTTGCCTAATGGCCCTTGGTGGGACACATCCTGCTTGGACATAAACAAGGTCCCACTCCTCCGCCCTCAGAGCTGTGTGCACACGCTGATTCCCGCTATTTCCTCAGCCCATCTTCTGCTGAAATCTTTTGTATTAGTGACATGACTTTAGCCACTGCCAGGCCAAATTCCCATCATAGCTGGGGAAATGAACAAAGAAATGCCAAGTAAACTCTTTTAAACTATCGGCCCCACTTATATGGTCTGGAATGCATGATATGCACTTAGTATTTATTGATCGATCACTTGTTTTTCCATAAATATGTGCTCCCATGGCGTTCATAATGCAATACGCACACCATCAATTTTCTGTAACGTTCCAGGGGCTTGGCAGCAACCTCCCTTGCAGCCACACCCCTCTCTTGTTTACTTGCTACTTGTTTACTTCTGTTGTGACAGTGATGTGCTCACCTAGGAGCAGGCTGAGGGGGACCTTGCTCATTTGCTCTCAGTCACCATGCCTGGATTCAAGCCAAGACTTCCTGTGTCCATTTGGATGCCCATAAATCAGCATCGGAGCAGAGAGAACAGAGGAAGAAGAACCAGTGACGTCAGTCAAGATTTTGTTTTCAGGAAGCTGTGTTCAAAACTGAGTCGAAGTCTGTTGCAACGAAAGTTCTAGGGAAAAGATGATATTCACCCCCCATGACAGCATGGTGCATTTTATAAAAGCACATCACATTGTGACGCCTGGAGTTGACCTAATCAGGCCAGGCGGAGACATGGGAGGTGGAGAATTGGAGGTGTGTTAGTTTCACCAAGGACAGAGGTGGAAAAATGCAAGGAGCTGGGCTGGGAGGGCCAGGTTCTAGGCCCAGCTCTGCTGCTCCACGTAGAGCAACTTGGGGCAAATATTTAACTTCTCTTGGGAAAAATGAAGAAGCAGTAGAGAGGCACACACCACACACTCACTAGCGTCCCATCCTGCTCCGACATGTGGGACTTTCTGGAATCAGGAAACATCACCACGATTCTGAATCAGACCATGAGACACTGGTACAGTATTGAATAGTGTCCCACAGCACCCAAATATATGTCCACGTCCTAGTCCCTGGAACCTACAAATGTGGCCTTATTTAGAAAAAGCTGTAATTAAGGTTTTTTTTTTTGCTGATGTAATTAAGTTAAAGATCTTAACATGAGATCATCCCGGACTATGTGGGTGGGCCCTAAATCCAATGACAAGTGTTTTTATAAGAGAGACCACAGGAGAGAAGTGCACTTGCACATGAGGCAGAGATGGGAGTGATGTGGCCGCAAGCCCAAGAATGCCAGGGTGGCCACCCAAGCCTGGCAGAGGTGAGGGACGGATTCTGCCCTGGAGAGCCCAGTCGGGTAAGGTCCTACTAAAACACTTGGATTTCTGACTTCTGGACTCAGAATTGTGAGTGAATAAATTTCTTTTCTTTGAAAGCCACCGCCCAGTTTGTGGTGATTTGTCACAGCAGCCACCCTAATACACACCCCAAGGGCATGAAGGATGAGGCGCCTGTGCCAGGAATCATGCAAGGCAGTGATTTTTCAAAGTCTATTTATTTATTTTTTTTTCTAAATTAAGACTTCTCAGCGTTCGATGCTGAATGCTCTGCCCAGGCTGATGTGGTCGTGAGCACTGGATTACCAAACTCCCGAAACATTTGAGCACCAGAGTGGCTTTGCTGTCTCCCCTTCTAGAAAGGAGAGAATGCCACTGCCGTTTACCTGCCCTCGTGCGTGACAGTGGGGAGATAGCCCACTGGCTGCTTCTGTCCCCGCAGGCTTCTGTGGCCATGCAAAACTGTCAGAAGAGGTGGCTTTTCACACACAGACAAGCATTTTTAGGGCTGTCAAAAGCGAGAGTGTAGCCTCTGGAAAGTTGTTGTGGTAGGACCGGTCCCTGACCCAGGTCAGAGCTCTGGGCGACGAGCCTCCATGGCTCTGCAGGTAGCACCGTGGGAGGATTTGGTCCCTGTGCATTGGTGCTG
Source organism: Mirza zaza (assembly GCA_008750895.1). Lineage (NCBI taxonomy): Eukaryota > Metazoa > Chordata > Mammalia > Primates > Cheirogaleidae > Mirza > Mirza zaza. The sequence goes on from VSMD01037874.1 coordinate 146,811, forward strand.
GGTGTCGTGGCTTCTTGTTCATGCTCTCTGCCCTCCGACATCAGGTCCTTGGGTGTTTTCTTCCTCTCTCAGTGGGGTGGAAGGAGAGTGAGTGTTAGACTCAGGGAGAAGCCGGCTCCCAATCCAGCTCTGACTTTTCCCAGCTTTGTGACCACGGACACCATCGTTAATCCCACGAAGACTGTGTGTCCTCATCCACGACAGGCCGGTGATGAGACCCACCGTGCAGGTCTGTTGATGATTAAGGATCTGCTGAAGTAATTGCAGCTAATATTTGCTGAATGTTCATTGTGTGTCAGGGTCTATGCTAAGCACTTTATAAGAATCATCTTGTTTAATTCTTACAAGTGTACTGAAGTAGACTCGGGCCTGTCATCCTCATTTAGTACAAGAGGAACCAGGGGCTAAAAAAGAGTAATTTGCCCCAGATGATCCGAGCAGTGTGGGGGCAAAGTCAGACTCATACTCGGGACTGTCTGACATACAACCTGTGCTCTAACCCTTATTCCACATTGCCAGCTGTTATGTGAGTAAATTTATTATTTTGGTTTCATTTCTTGCAGTCTTAAGATAACTTTTTCCCCATGGGTCTCTGCAGTATCATTTTGTTTTTCTTTTTTGAATTAGGGATTGGCAGATTATGGGCTACAAGCCAAATTTGGCCCACCTCCTGTTTTTGTAAATCCAGTTTTACTGGGATGCAGCCGTGCCTGTTTGTGTACACATGGTCTGTGGCTCGGCGGCTGCCTTTGCACTGCCACAGTGAGCTGAATAGCTGCAACATAGATGCTTTGGCCTGCAAAACTGAAAACCTGGCACTTTACGCAAAAAGGTTGCGTACCCCTGGGGCAGGTGTGAGAACATGAGCCTTGCAGTTAGGAAGAACTGGGTTCAAATCCTGACTCTTACTATTTCCAGCTCTGTGACCGTGGGCAAGCCCCTTGGGCTCTCTGATCCTCACTTTCCCCCCCTGGGAAGCAGGCAGGCTGGTGGCCGTCTCAGAGGGTGGAACGAGAGTGCCCAGCATCATGCCTGAACAGAGGAGGGACAGCTCCCTTCTGTGCCTCCCACCCTCCACCTTGTGACAGGTGTAGCTGAGAGCACTTCCTGGCAGCCTTCTCACAGCCTTCTCAGACGGTTCTCCATCTCCCTGGTCCTGGGGGGTCTGGAGGTCCCCACGGGGACCCTGCTCTGCCTGTGCGTGGCTGCGGTTCACACCCACAGGCCTGCCCCGTCTCGCAGGCCTCCCAGGCTCTAAGAGGCCCAGGGCCCTCCTCCAGCAGAGAATTGGACCAGTCCAGCCCGGCCCAGACGACCCTCCTTCCGAGCTGTGCAGAAATCTGGCTTCCCCACAGCGAGCAGCCTTCAGATTCTTTGAAACATACCGCAGCTTGGCCCCTGTTTTCCTTGACTCTCTGCCAAACCTATTACACGTGTCTGAGCAGCAAGGGACTGGAAGAATTACGATTTCCATTTGGCTTCTGCGGCCGTTTAGTCTAATTTGTGCTGGCTTTGAAATATAGCGATTGCTGTTTTTGTTGTTTGGATTTGGGGGCTGTGTTAAGTCTTGTTTCTTTTCTCCCCCTTTCTCTTAGCTCTTTCTCTTTCCGGGAGGGGGATGGGGGAGGAGGAGTAAAAAGTGAAAATAGCTGGAGCTCAGCTGCCACCACCAGGGCCCCTCTCCTACGTGGACTCACTCACTCCAGCACCAGATTTCATTAACTGAAGGGCTACATTGCAAGGCGGAGCTTGATAATGAGGTCGTAGCTACTCAGAACATATGGAGTGTTTTTACCATTAGCTCCAGTTCCTGACTTGGGAGGGGGTGACGGGGTGGTGGTTTGAGCAGGATTTCATTACCCACGTGGGGATGCACCATGACCCCCGAGTCCCTTCTCTCCTTCATCATCTCCCTCTCCTCCCCATCCCGCACCCTGCAGCCCCTGCCAGCCCTCTGTGGGAGAACAGGGCCACAGCAATGGGTCTAAGTTCACAGGATCAAGAGCTGCTCTTGCCGAAGGAAGTTGGCAATCACCTAGTGTCAAATCCACTAGGATCTCTTCTGTCTTTTTCTGCTTGACTTCTTGGCAGCACGTGATGCTGCTGACCACTCCGCTCTGACCTCGAATGGGTTCTGAGACATTGGTCTGTCTTGCTTTTCCTCCTATCTTTCTGGCAGATTCTTTCCCTGTCCATATTTGCAGGTTCTTTTGTGCATGTTTAGCAGCGTCCTCATTGCTAGGTAAGGTTAGGAAGTTTGCGGACTCAAAATAACTACCATCGTACTTCCTGGATACGTGCCCAACTCCCCTGCCTCTCTCCTTTTTCTCTACCTCCTCCCTCTCTTCCTTCACACAGACTTTAAATGCCAGTTGCTGGCGGGGCCCTGGAGATAAAAGAATGAGGGGTCACAGCCACTGGCTGGGAGGACCTCACAGTCTACGGCCTGCAGCCATCACTCCAGCTCCCTCTCCACCCTCCACTCCTGAATTCTCCACCGAGCACACACTTCTGGGTTCCAAGATGGCAGAGACTCAAGCATTTTCCCAGCTGTCATCTCTGGTTGGGGAACCTCTCCAACAGACTCTAACTCCATGGGAGTTTAGGATCCATGTCAGAAATGTAGAGGCAGGAAGGGTTTGATAACCAATAACTCATGACATAAAGAGGCCATGGGGATTCAGAGAGGGGAAGTTACTTACTCAACATCACACAGCATGTGAGTGGCTGGCTACCCTTGGAACATCATCTCTAACCTCCATCCTCATCACAAATGCATAATTTAAGAAGTGTCATGAACCCTGTAGCAGATGCTCTTGGTGCTCCATGCAGGATCCTTTTGCTTGGCCAGTGGATCCACCCTCCTCCCGATTATCCGCCTCCAACACTGCAGGTGTTGGTGGCTAATGGCTTCCACCTGCACTTTTCTATGGAGCTTGCCCTTGGCTGATGGAGCCACCGGCCCCAGAGATGCCTGGAGATTAGGCTCCGCACCCAGCCCAGGTTGCAGCCTGTGACCAGTGCCTTTTGTATGGGTATAAGGGCCCAGCTCTCTTGCATTTGGGAGGACAACTTCTGTGCTGCAATTTATGCCCGGGGTTCCTGGAGGAATCAGGCTAGTCCAGGCTTCTGCTGAAGGCATGTTTTTGTCTAGCCTCCTCCTTACCTGGTCCTGCTCCCCTCGCTCCCCTCCAGGTTTCTGCCCCCATCTCAGGCCAACCTTCTAGGAAACTTACTCTATGACAGATGCCACCGCCTCATATGCTTGGGTGGACCTTGGTGTCCCCACCTCTGAAATGAGATAGTTGGCCTACAACATGGCTATTGAGGTTGCAAAGGAGAAAAACATGCTGTCAATGTCCTCTGCATGGTTCACGACGGCCACACAAAGAGATGGACTCCAGCCTGCTTTCTGTCCTACTCAGGGAGCACCGCAGGCCCTTAAATGATGCCAGATGAAGAGGTAGGGATTGTTTCTCTGAGAACCAAAGGAGGAAGGGCAAAGAGAGTATTTCAACTGACATGGAGGCGGTTATGAAAGATGGGATGGCAACACAGGAGCGTGAAGCACTGTCTCTTCTGCCAAGTGTTACACTGCATGGACACAGCAGTTTGACTTCCTCCAGGCAGACATGGTTTGGACGGCATGATGCAGGTTAAGTTGTCTTCACCTGACAATCACTCAGAATTAAATGACAAGAAGGGCCTATATGTAAGAAGAGGAAAAACAGTCTGGATTGGATTCAAGCATATTTTTTCTTTCCGATACTTCTCAAGCCACATCTATACAAGAATGTAGGGATGCTCACTGTTGGTACATTCCATCTACAAAGTTAGCGTGAAGAAACAAATACTTATGGGGGTTTCTTTTATGTGCAAGTGGCTCAGCTAGGCATGAGAACACAGTCTGATGGGAAAGGTGCATTCACACCCGTGCACGGCTAGATGACGACACAGAGGCCAGCATTGTTAAAATGGGAAAAGTTTATAATTGGGAGAGTCTTGCAAATGTCTCTAGCATCTGTCCTTTGAGGTGCTCTATCTGTATGGCCAACTCCCAGATCCAAGCTCTATCCTTTCTTTCATGGACCAGAGCCGTATTCTCCTCACTGGTCTTGTGACATCCAGTTTGCCTCTTTCCCATCTAATCCCAATGCAGGGAACCCCAATGAGTTTTACAAATGTCAATCACTGATGGCACTTTGGGTACCTCTGCTCTAAGCCCTTCCCTGGCTCCTGTTTGCCTGGATTCCTTCCATCACACTTCGGGACCTACTCTCACCTCTCTTTGCTCTTAACTGCAGCTACGTTGGCCTTTAGGAGATGCTTCTTCCTGTCTCAGAGCCATCCCCACATGCTGTTCCCTCTGCCTGGAACCCCTACTCACACTTCGGCTTCCAACTCCCTTCCAGGGCAGGGCAGCCTCCCAGTTACATGCCCTCGTGTGCCCCAAACTCTTCCTTTGTAGCATGTGTGAATATTTTTATGGACTAAGAAATGAGTAATTGGTGGCTTTTCTGTTTAATTCACGGCTGTATCCCCAGAGCCTATCACAGTGCCGTACATGTGATATTGTAGACTATCAGTATATCTTTATTGATTATTGATTTAACGTAGATGTTAAATCAGATAAACTGATTACATTGCACCTATATTTTGAGTTTGCTCACTCTCTGTCCCCTTTTTTCTCCTACAACATTCTTGGGCTGGTATGTCCTAGCCTAGTAACGATAGTAACAGCAACCATAATAGCATCTGTTTAAGTCTTTAAATTTCATAAAATACCTTCACGTGCATTCTCTAATTGACCCTTACGAAAAGCCTATGAGGTTGTTCACCTGATACCTACTTTACAGATGGGAAAGCTGAGACCCCAGGGATGCAGGTATTTGGCAGATGCTGATGGTGGCTCTGCCACATAGCAGCTGTGTGACCTTGGACAAGTCAGGAAAATTCTCTGAGCCTCAGTTCCTTCAAGATCAGATGGAGCTTTTCCTAGTATCCCCCTAGCGCCTCTGCATACACTTGTCATGGTGAGTTTCATGTCGTATTTAATTTTTTAAAAGATTTCTCTCTTTACTGCACCAGACCTGGAACAGCCTAAGAGAAGGACCATGTTATTCATCGTGGCCTCCTGGGTTCCAGGCACAGTGCCCAGCACATAGTAGGTCCTCGAAATGTTTGCTTAGTAGAAGTCTAAGAATTCACTGTGTGGGGAGAGCGCTCCAGATGAGGGTGTGGGCATGGTGACCACTGTGCCATCAGGGCAGGAAAAGATCGTGAGCTCAGGAGCCAGGCAGGCCCGAGATCCAAACCCGCTGCCCTCTGACCCGCAGCCGGGACCTCTCTGAGGTTAAACCTTCTTGCTTGGCACAGGGGAGGGGCCCACTGCGGTGTGGACCTCTCATTTTAAATTGCTGTAAACTCGTCTTGCAAAGCCAAGTGGCACAGCAGGTGTCTCCGCGGTTTGCATGAAGACTTCTAGGTCCTTGATTCATTAAGAATCACGCAGGATTGAGTGGAGCTGAGGCTGCCTTTGAAGCCCATGATCGTAAACTCGAGTCACTAAATCATCTCCCTGACTGGTTTTTCTCGTGATTTTGACCGTGTATGTCTAGTCATTCTCGCTTTCCACCAAGCTACCGATTAAAACCTGTTTTCTTCACCTTAGAGATGGGTAGTGACAGACAGGAATGCTGGTGACAAGCCCATGTTTCTCTGACTCTTTTATTTTCTCACATCCTTCCCAGTAAATACTTCCTATTAGATCTGAAGGATTGTTTAAGGAAAATGTTAAATTTTTTCCTAGCAATTATATATCTGTCAGCATCTTTCTCTATTCCCATGCACTTGGTTAGAATAACCTTATGGGGTCATTTTCCTCTCAAGCAACCATGCTGTCTGTGTGTGTAGGCATGCCTGTGTATGAACATATGTGAATCTGTGTGTACACGTGTGTGTCTCTGCATGTGTGTATATGTGTAGGTTTATGGGCAGACAAGAGCAAGTGACCTTGGGACATGACATACGCAAGAATGAAGTAACCGCAACCGGGTTATTAGTATTTTTTTTTTAAGTCTAATTTCAGTTGGTTCATGTGTCTGAGTGATGTTTGTTTACACAGCTCTGGTTATTTATGGCATATGGTGAAATTGGGCTAAGAAATGAATTTACAGCCTGGAATGAGCCAAATAAATCTCGGTAACAACATCTCCCCTAACAGCCCCATTAGGGGCCCTCACATCTATGGCTTCTCTGCCGTCTGCTCAAAATGTGTTCCTGGGTCTTAAAAAGCCTGAGCTTCAAGGGAAGCACTTTTCCTTTCACATAAACCCTCCTTTTCAATGGAGTCGGTTTTCCAGGCCACCCTCTGTAACATCCACAGTACACACCATCTATAACTCCTAAATCAGAGGGGTGACAGGTATGAACAGAACGCTCAGACAGGAGGAAATGCAAGTAGGAATTAAATATCTGGGAAAATGTTCAACTTCGCTGGTTATCAAAAGAAAAATATGGATGTTCCATTTTATCTCTATTATATAATAAAAAATAGTAGCCATGCAGACGACCAGTGCTGGCTGGATAGTTCTGTTAATGGCGCACTTACAGACTGTGCGTGGCCGTGCAAATTAGTGACACGTTTCTGCGGGGCAATTTGGCAGGACAAATCCAGAGCTATAAGCCGCTTTGTACCTGTTGGCCTGGCATTTCTCCTCGTCAGTATGGTAAATGACGAAATAATTCAATGAAAGAGGAAAAATTCCTGACATGCCCGGAACTCTTTCGGGGGAGCATTATCTGCATTATGTAAAATTGGAAATGCCTTCCGACAGTGGGAGAATCATTAAGTAAGTTTACATGATCATTGTGTTGTCACTCACTGAAATATTATGTGGTTATTAAAAAGAGATTATAAAGATCGTAGAAACAATAAAAAATGTGCACAACATAGTGTTAAGAGGAAAAAGAGGCTACAAATCTAATCCAGGATCATAAAGTAAATATGTAAATTCATATGACAAAACCAGAGGAGAGCATTCAAGATGAGAATCTTTGCAAAAGGATCGTTGTATAAATATGTGTTTTCTGTGCTCGCATGTTGCTCCTGGGTGTGTATATTTGTGTTGATGAAATAACTTTCCCCCAGAAAGGGATAGGGGCACTCCCCTCTCTGCTTAAGGCTGAAAGATTTTGTCTAACACATTACATTCTCTAGTGGAGGACTGCAGGATTTCCCCCCCCCACACACTGTTTTTTTTAGCAAAGATCTAAAAGTCTAATTCAAAAAGACAGTGATGTGATTTGCAACAGGTTTTTCTGCCATGTAAAAGGAGAAGGCCTGCGGAAGTGAGGGAGTTGCTTTGTCAACTAGCTTTCCTCCCATTTCACTGTCAGCAGTATTTCTGCTTCCCTGTTTTCAAAAGTTGCCTTTGTTCTATCTTTCCAAGTCTCCAACTGGTGCCTGTTGGAGTAAATTCCTCGGAGGAAATCAAGTCTTATCTGTCAGCTCAGGACGTTTTCCACTTATTTATAACGGAGAAAAGCCAACAACTCGAGAACCATTAAAAAGGAGCGAGCAACAAAATGGCAAGTAGCTGCTTTAATTTTCTTTTCAAAGGCTTCCTGGCCAGGTGGCCTGGAGGGGGCTGACATTCAGAATTATCTTCGGGCAGCCATACAGCACGTGGTCCTGCTTCTCAGACCTCGGTCATCTGCCTACGACCAGTATGGCCAACCATTTACTTGGTTTTTTTCTTCTTCTTTACATCGATGCATTTATTTTTACTCTGGTAAACGTGTTTTAAAGGAAAAGTGTGTGTCAAGGGTAAGAAGAACTCTTTTCTCCATGCCTAAAAGGGATTACAGAAAATTGAATTTGACGAGGGCCCCAGAGAATGCCGTGGTAGAGGTGGGTGGCTTCGAAATGCAGCTCAGGAGTCTGTGGGCACAGGAGTGTGTGCCTGTGGAGGGCTCTGCATCTCCATGCACGGATGATCTCTCCCCCACCCTCCTTTCTCTCCTCTGCTGCGCCAGATTCCAGGGCCTTACACTGACTCAAGCTCCCAGGGGAGAGTAGCTAATATCTGCCAACGATAATACAGCCTACCATAGGATTGAAGATGAAAACGGATTCTTTATTATAAAGAAACATGGATCACGTGGCTCTTCCTATTTCATGCCATGCAAGATACCCCCTGGGTGTCATGGTTAAGACATACTAATGTTGGCCAATTTTGTACCCAATGTCATATAGACAACAAGAGTACTGAGAAAGGGAAAATTAATACTAATCAAAGGGATTACAGAAAACTTTAAGCAGAAGGCACACAATCTGAATTTAGAAGGATGGATAAAATTTGGATAGGGAGTGGTGGTGACATGAGGCTCTGCTTGGAGGGAACAGCATGAATAAGGCTCAGAAGGACAGCAGTGTTGGGAACAGTAAATTAGGCATGATCACATGTTAAGGAACAGAAGCAGTGGGGCAGTGGGAAGAGTGGAATTCGAAGAGTGCATTGAAAAATTATGCTGGGAATAAAACATGCTTTGTTCTCTATGCAATGAAGAACCATTGGATAGTTTTATGCAGAAAAATCTACAATCATATTTATGATTCAGAGTTAACTCTGCTGCAGTATGGGAAATGGAATGGAAGAAGCTCAACTGAAGAGACAAAGACCATTTTCTTCTGAGACTGTGGCCATAGCTCAGGGAACGGGAAGAGTCTGGGTTAGGGTAATGTTTGTTCATTCATTGGTCACCCAACAAATACTTGTTGAGTCCCTCCTCTCAGGAGAGAATGGTGGACAATAAAAACTCACCATGTGGCAAAGTCATAACATGTAACCAAAATGTTTGTACCCCCATAATTTCCTGAAATAAAAAAAAAAAAAGAAAAAGAAACTTGCAATGTACTGGAGAAGAAAGAGACCTTGATCACATAGCCGTGTAAATAAATGCAAAATTGCAAAGGCCTTTAAGTGCCCATTTGGGAGCTGCATGGGTGTGTGTGACAGAGAGATTTGATTTGGTCTTGAAACTCTTCACCAAAAAGTGACAGCTGAGCTATGGTCTAAAATATTAATACAAGTTAAGTTGGCATAAAAAGAAAGGAAGATCTTTCCCTACTGAGAAACTAGAACATGCCCTCTGAAGACAGGAACATGACATATGGGAAAGAAATGAGAGAAACCCAGGACGGGAAACAATAGCGGGTAGATGTTTGGATCAAGAGAAGGCTGGATTCCTCCCCGTGGCCATGGAGGGTCTTCTGTGTTCAGTGTTTTTGCCTTTGTTCCAGCAGCAAATGGAAGACGCTGACGGGTTTGCAGACCCAGCATTGGGCCAGGGGAGGGGGAGCAGCGAGAGTGTGTTGTAGATTCCTGTGTGTGGACGAGCCTGTGGCCACCTGGTCTCTGGTTAATAAGCACTGTGCCAGGTCTTTAATTGCTTTCTGGACCTGAAACAAGAGCTCCAACCATCAATCTGGCTATTACCCCAACGCCCCACAGTGCTAACCCTTCAATTACCCTGTCGCCGTGTGCTGCCCACCAGATCATTAACTCCCGTGCGGCTTCATGCTGCACATCAGGTCATTCCCTGGGATCCAATTCCAGTGCTGCTCAGGTGGAACTGGAGCGCTGCTGCAGAGTCGGGAGGGACGCGTCCACCATGTATTGGAATGATAATGAATGCTGCCACTGAATGTCCAAAACTTCTGATTTGCAGCACATCTGTCCATAATCGGAGGGTTTAATAGCCACTTTGTCTGTAGAATAGAATGGGATGCTGTGGAAAGCTATTGAACATTTAAGAGATGTGCACCAACCCAAGGTTGTGGGCCCCTTGTTGAGAGATCTGAAGTCTCTATTGTGTTTCCTATTCCTCCCCACGTATGTCTCCAAAGGAGAGTCAAATTCAAGGTCACATTTTGAGAGAGTGTACAAAGAAGGTCACCTGACAAACAAAGGCAAGAAAACATTGAGCTCAGGATGGGTATGTTCTCCTCTTCTATCTCTCTTTCTCTCAAATCTCCCTTTCCTTTTCTCACAAAGCAAATACAGTACAATGGACCAGGGTTTGCTCTGTTGGACAGTGCTTTACCCTGAGAAGCCCAGGATGACCAAGCACAGCTGTTTTGGATGTCTAGGCAAGCCCCCTGGTGCTGGTAAATGTTTCATCACAGCTCTCAGGAAAACAAAACAAAGAAAAAAAAATGTCCAATGTATAATGTTTGCCAATTTCTGTATTGTCAATACTCCCTTTATGGCCAATTTCGAACTACCAGTGTGATGTCACTTGTTATGGGCTGAGTTGTGTCCCCCCAAATTCATGTGAAGTCCGAACACTCGGTACCCCAGAATGTGAGTGTGTTTGGAGGCAGGGCCTTTAAAGAGGTAATTAAGGTAAAACGAAGTTCTAAGGGTGGACTATAATCCAGTATGACTGGCATCCTTTTAAGAAGGTTGGGGCACAGACACATGCAGAGGGAAGACCACGGGAAGACCACGTGGAGATATGTGGAGGGGGCAGTCACCTATAAACCAACCCTGCCTGACACCTTGGTCTTGGACTCCTACCCTCTGGCATTGTGAGAAAGTAAACTCCTATTGTTTACGCCTCCCAGCCTGTAGTGTTTTGTCATGGCAGCCCTAACGGACTAATACATCACTAAAACACGACTGGAAAGAGATAAGCACCTGGCTCTCTTGGGCCCTAGAGGCTTGCTCAGGCACACCAGCGAGGCTGGTCTGTCACCCTTTGGTTTCCTGGCATGCTTTCCTTACGCCCGTCTTTCCCTACTCTGCTAGGTTCATCTCACGAGGTGGGAAATCTTAGTGCCCACACTCCTCCTTTACAACTTCCTTCGCCAAAGACTCACATTGCCTCACTTTTTCCCTGAGTACCTGGAGCGGAGACCAGAGGGCAGAACTGTATGGGCGCATCCAGAAGGAAAGAGATCAGAACCTCAGTTGTACCCAGAGTGTCCCAGCAATTCCTTATGTCCGTAGTCAACTCATGCTTCCCCCAAAGAGCAATTTGATTCCTTCGCCTTTGCCTAATTTTACACCCCCCATCTCTAGCCTTCAGGTCACTTTCCCACCTCACTCCAGCATATACTCTCCTTCCTATTTCATAAAGAAAATATAAGCCAAGGGGGGCAGAAGTACCACTCCAATTTCCTGCTCAAACGATGACAGCATTTTCATCAGATGCCACCAGAAACTCACTTTTTTTTAATAGGGAAGAAAAATCTTCCTTCTCTCTGAGGCTAAACTTCCCAATATTTTCCTAATGCTTCTCTGCTTCTGCCTTCTCAGGTACCTCTGTCTTTCATCACTTGTCCTTCTACCTCTTTCTTGACCCTTCTCCTTTAAGGTGCATGTGTTCACGTTTCTCCTACCTCAAGATACTCCCGCTTGGCAAATGTCCCTTCTTATTGTCCTGCCTTGTCTCTTCCTCCAGAGTGAGGATCCGTGAAAGAGGTATCCACAGCCAACATCTCCATGTCCTCTCCTCCGTGTTCTCCCTGACACCCTGCAGTCTGCCTTCCCTCCCGGCATTCCACTGTAACTGCTCTTTCCAGGTTTCTTCATGACTCTGTGTGACCGCGCCCAGAGGATTCAGCCCATTTCTCGTTGCCACTTGAATGACTTGGAAACTCCCTCCTTCCTGAAATCTCTCTTCTCTTGGCTTCCCGACCGCAGGCTCACCTGATTTCCTTCAATCTGGTTAGCGGTTCACTCTCAGCCTCCTCTGAAGGGGGAGTGCTGGTCTATTACTGGGTTCAGGTGGGAAGGTAGGCGAGCTGTGACCGGTACTTGATGCTGTTTGCCTGGAGGACCATGAAACCCTGAATATTGCTTTGTCCAGGAAAACGAGAGAAAAAGTACTGCTTTACTTTGAGCTGAGCCAGAAGTTTATTTACCATCATGCCTGCCTTGGATGAAGTTGGTTTGGCGCATTGGGTTTAGGCTTGAGCCTGGGTGATGCTTCATTCTCCTGCCCAAGTCCAATTCCACGTCTCACCTGGGGAGCACTGCCCAGCTTGCATACTTCAGAGAACTGGCCTTGAGTGTGGTTCTGTGACCACTTCCATCCTACTCCTTCTAGTCACATAATGACATTGCACTTCTTAGGCTCTTTGCAATTAGGTGAAACTTGCTTTGGACAATGAAATGTCAAGGCTTCACAATGATCCCACATGCTTTCTGCCACATTCCTGCCTCCTTTCCATGGCAACGGAGATGTTTCATGTGATGATGGCCTCATTAGCCTGGGTTCCAAGTGAGAATGACATGGAACAGAACCCCTAACTGACCCACACAGACGTGGAGCATGCATCTGAAGTAAACCTTGTTCATGGGGCTGCTGAGATTTATGGAATTGCTTGCTACTGTAGAATCACCTGGCTAGCCCTCACTGAGGCACTAAGAAAGATGGCAGGATTTGAAAAGGGGTTGCTTTGATGGAGCCTTCTGAACACGCAGAGGTAGGAAACCTGGAAGAAGTTGTGCACATGACCTTTTAGTAATTTCACCCACTTTTTGATGGCCAATCAGTGTCCTGAAGCCTGGTCAATCAGATTATTCTTCCCTTCTCTTGGGAGAGAAGCAAGGAAGGGGGTGTGCAGAGAAGTAGACAGAGTAGGGAACTGTTTGCTCTGCCTCCTCTTCCCTGGGGGCCTCCTCCTGGGTTCTTCACACTTCTTACTCGGGCACACTCCATGGGTTATTTCATCCGCGCCCTGTCTGCCTAACCACCATCCCCACACCGATGACGCACAAATCCTTGCACTTTTCGCACCAGACTCTCTCGTGAGCTTCAGGTCTACAAAATCAGCTGCTTATTAATAACCACCACCATGATTTTATGGGGGTGAATTCATAAAATTGTAGAGATGAGAGTGTATATTTTGTGAATTCACCCCCTGTGAATTTTATGGGGGTCTAAAATACAACATGTCAAAAAATTAACTCCTGTCTTTCTCCCCAAACTGGCTCTGCTTTTTCCCATTCCTCGTTTCTTTTTATTTTTTTTTATTTTTGTTTTTTATTTCAGCATATTATGGGGGTACAGATTTTAAGGTTTCAATAAATGCCCTTTCCTCCCCTCCCCCCACAAGTCTGAGTTTCCAGCGTGACCATCCCCCAGATGGTGCACATCTCACTCATTATGTATGTATATACCCGCCCTCCTCCCCCCTGCCCAATTCCCTATTACTGTAGTACCTATGTGTCCACTTAGGTGCTGCTCAGTTAATACCAGTTTGCTGGTGAATAAATGTGGTGCTTGTTTTTCCATTCTTGGGATACTTCACTTAGTAGTATGGGTTCCAGCTCTAACCAGGAAAATATAAGATGTGCTATATCACCGTTGTTTCTTAGAGCTGAATAGTACTCCATGGTATA
>VSMD01037876.1:0-25999 GCA_008750895.1 Mirza zaza
TTGGTACACTGAAAATGGCTTCATCTGTCACAGGCAGATTGGCATGGACCCAACTCCCAGACCATTGCAAAAAATAAAAAACCCAAAACCTGTTTAGTAATGTATACTGAGAAACATCTTCCAACAGCACATTCCCACCCTATTTAAAACATGGGAGCATGGAATGAGGAACGTAGTGACTCAGGATGATGTTAATGGGTGATGTCATGGAGCCTTTATGAAATGGATGTTCCCATCTACGCGCAGAGACACACTTGCTGCATGAAGCACAGCGGCCCTCGGTCCTTCCCCTGGGCTGCTGATGGAGATCTGCTGCCCAGATCAGCCTGTCTTTCCATTTCTTATGTTTTCCTAGCTGATCCAGCTCCTCCCCACCTTCCACCCCCAACGAGCTGTTATTTCTATTAATAAGTTATTATCTTCCTACCGTCAATTTGCAGTCAAGTCTTGGCTTGGGGCCTGATTTTTAAAAAGGTGACTTTGCATCTCTTTGCTCTAATCTACTTTTTTTAAGAGATGGGGACGGGGCGGGGAGGGGGGCCTGCTCACTATATTGCCCAGGCGGTCTCGAACTCCTAGCCTCAAGTGACCCTCCTGTCTCAGTCTCCTGAGTAGCTGGGACTACAGGTGTGTACCACCATACCCGGCTTAAACTATTATATGTATGCTTTTTAAAAAGTTAGATTCTTAGCAATTTTATTTTTCTATTTCCAGAGTTTTCTCAGGGTAATTTTATGATTGACTCCACATACCACCTGTCAAAAAGACCTGACTTAAAATCTTTTTCTTGAAACGATCTTAAATATATGTCAGAAAATAATATATTCTTGATATTTGTGTATGAACATATATAATTTCTAAATAAGAAAAAGGAGCTAACAGATAGTAGATGTCCTCAAATATGATGTGATTTACCATCTGTCAAGATGAAAGTACACCCATATTTGTGCTGCTATTTAAAGTATAATAATGGAGGCCAGGGGTGGGTGATAGCTCACGCCTGTAATCCTAGCACTCTGGGAGGCCGAGACGGGAGGATTGCTAGAGGTCAGGAGTTCAAGACCAGCCTGAGCAAGAGTGAGACCCCCTGTCTCTACTAAAAATAGAAATAAATTATCTGGACAACTAAAAATATGTAGAAAAAATTAGCCAGGCATGGTGGTGCATGCCTGTAGTTCCAGCTACTCGGGAGGCTAAGGCAGGAGGATGGCTTGAGCCCAGGAGTTTGAGGTTGCTGTGAGCTAGGCTGATGCTCACTCAGCTAGGCTTATGCGGCACTCTTGCCCGAGTAACAGAGCAAGACTCTGTCTCCAAGAAAAAAGAAAAGAAAAAAGTATAATAATGTAGAAATTCCAGCACATGAATCAAACAGGATGTTGCAGATTCTAAACATGATTCCAATGTACTATCAAACTGTACACAGAAAAGTTAGAATTTTTCTTGAAGGCTTCTTTCATTGACTAATCATGATGAACATTGTAGATGTGGTGACATTATTTGTAAATATGTCTCTTTATGAAAGCAACAAGTGCATATAACTAACCTAAAGCAATTTGTTTAAATTGTAAGATGTCTGAAAGGCAGCAACTTTGGCTCCAATGTCATTTGTTGTTTTGGTTATAGAGCAGATTTTTCCTGGAGGGAGAACAGCCTCTTCTATCTTCACATATAACAAACTACACTTTTTTGCAGTTCCTGAGCAAAGCCGGCTTTCCTGTGCCCCTGGCGTGGTGTGAGAGAGGAAAGTGGAATTTGAAGGGGAAAATTCTTCTGGGGGGTGGGGAAGTGGCTAATCTCTGATGCCCTCCCCTTTCACATCTCAAACTTTTCAAAAGACTTGAGCATAGAAAGCTAATGAATTTAGAAATAAAGTTTCTATTGTAGAATAACTTAAAAGCTGTGTTTAGTATTTATTTTGTCAATTTTAGGCAACATGGACTAAGAATGCTTGGTCAGGGGAAACCATAAAGGGAGATGAAATCTGTAGGGGGTCTGACAGTGCTGTGGTTTTGCTTATCTAATAGCCGAATGCCTTTCCTCTGATTGAATGAGTTGTGTACACAATTCATTTGAGGAAGATCCTAGACTAAGTTGTAAAACAAGCTCAGCTTAGCCTTGGCTATTAAAAAATCAATCATGGTTTTCACCAGAGAAGGGAGATAGTTTTGTCAGATTTTCAGGTTGGTTAATTGCTCAAGTATCCTCTTTCATAAACGTATTCTTCCTCATTTTCTGACCAGTTTCTGGTTGTGCAAAAATAAAATAGTGGTCTTCTTTCATGCCAGCAGAAATGTGGTTATTGTGTGGTATGTTACACAAACTCTTTAAGATCACTTATGTTTGTGTACATATACATTTGGTGTATATTTAGATTTTAAGTTTTAAAAGCTTTTTCATAGTATAGTGCCACTTTTTTTCCTGTATTCCATATGAACCATAGGTTTGAATATTTCATAGTCACAAACAAGGGAGACTTTAGAGTTTCAAAATCAATGTGTCAAAACACAGTGGCATGAAGTTACATGATGGATTGGGTGGAGAGGCAGCAGCCCTTTGGAAACCCACATACATAAGGAGACAGCAATTAGGAGGCCCAGGATAGGGTTTATTTGAAAGTATATTTAAAACTAGATGAAAGATATTTGGATCTTTGAAAATGTCCTAGAAACTGAATGAAAACAACAATTCTCTTTTATCAGAGCTCTGACTCATAGAGCTGCTATTATAGAAGGACCTTAGTTGAAATATATTAAAAAATGCATATATTCTTTTAATTAGCTTAAGTTATTATATATACAGATTTCTTTTAAGTATCGCGGAAGCAGTCCTGTGTAGAGACAACCTAAACAGAAGTGGCTGATTTTATAGGTAAAAAAAATTGAGTCACAGGGGGTGTTAACTTGAAATAGTAAATTTCCTTAAGATATTACATATGACTCCTGTTTGATACCAGTTGTACCATCATCAGTTAGAATTAATCAATTTATTTATGATCCATCAAGTTCAAGCACAATAAACACATTAATATCATGAAGAATAATATCATGAAGAATCTTGTGTCTTGAAAAAGGACAACTTAGGATACAAAAATATATATCAAAATAACTAATTCATGCAATTCTGTTTGAGAAACTGATTAGTTTGGTGGAGTCTGGGATCTAGTTAAGTATTAGGTTGAAGGACTCTCCTTAATGGAATTTGTCTTGTATGAGACTTAAGTTTAAAGTAGTTGGCTGTTCATCTTTGGGGCTGCTTAGGTAGCTTGCCCAAGGAGGGCTAGGCTCACCCCAGCCTTATGGTTCAATAATAACAACCATAGCTACTATCTGAGAGCCAACTGTGTAGAGGGCATTGTGCAGACAGCTATCCAGACATGACCTCATTTCGTTTTCTTCCAAACTCCTGGAGTATGTGTGAGGGACACCGTAATTCCTTGCATGCCAGAATGCTCCGAGGAGGACTCCATTTCTGTTCTCACAGCTATTGGGCACACCCATACATAGTCCAGGAGGAACTTGGAAAACTTGGAAACTTTCAAGCTTAGCAAGGGGATGTCAAAATGAGAACCACAAAGCACATTTCCTCAGGGCAGCTTTCCCTGAACACTCGATCCCCCCCTCACCCCCAATTAAGTCAGCCCTTTCTAAGTTCTCCTAACAATATACAATTCCTTTCTAGCACTCAGCAGTTTGTAATTATATATTCATTGCATGATTACTGGTTGGGTCTGCTTCCCTACTAGACAGTAAGCTCTGTAAAGGTGTTTATTATGTTTATTTTGCTTTTTATTCCACTAAGTCCAGTGCCTGGTGTATTTCACGTACTCAATAAATGTTTATGGAATAGGTGAAAGTGGTATTTCTTTGTCTTTCCGGTGCTAGTCTTGACATAAACTGAAACAGGCATAAGACTGAAGGGGGGAGGGAGGCCGTGGGAGTTTAGAAGGTTCCGTAAGCAGGTGAAAGGGCATGGCTGGCAGTGGTAGACAGCTGAGCCAGCTGGGACGAATTTTCTACATCAGAGCGGAAAAGACTTTCCCACTAAAAGGACAGGCATCCTTGACAACTAGATGCCTTGAGTTTGCTGCCTGATTTTGTGTTTTTAGGTTTGAATGTTTTATGGTTCTGTGTTTTATATTCCTTTCCACTTAGTTAGTTTGAAGTGTCATGAAGGGGTCCGAAAATAGACACAATATTAAGAGAAGCTATCAAAATGGATTCTAAGAGAACGTTCTATGGAGAGTAGCTTTGCAGAAAGCAAAGTCACATTAGGACAGAGCATCCTTATTGGGTAACATGGGCTGATGTTTCACAGTGTATGGAGCTTTCAGATCATCTGATTCTTACAGCTGTCTTGTGAAGTAGACATTTCGGAATCCAGGCTCTCAGTCTATATACGCGGAAAGGGAGGCTCAGAAGATGTTGATTTATCCAAGTTAAAGTGAAAACAAGAACAAATGAACTTTTCAAGTGTTTACTGTGTGTTGAGGCACTACATTAAGCCCTTTATAGTGAGTACATGATACTATCCTCACTGCATCCTTGTGAGACAGGTAACCATCATTATTGTTTCCATTTACAGATGAGAAAACTGAGACTTGGAGAGTAGTGAATAATTTGCCTTAAGCAATTTGCCTCAAATTACATAATCAAGAAGCATAAAGCAAGGCTTCAAATCCAGATAGTGTCTCAAAAGTGTAGATGATAAACTCCTATGCTAATAAGTAGCACTGGGAGTTCTCCAAGGTAGTACACTGTGTTATTTGTGTTTGCTACCACAGTTCTTCTGACTCCTGCTTCAACTCAGGCTACTATTTTTTTTTTTTTTTACCTGTTTGCAGTTTCACCTTGACTTAGAATTTATCAATTGGAGGCCACAGTGATGCATTGCATATGATTGAAATTATATCAACTAATTGCAGCCAAAAATCCCCTACATTTATTAATTTAAAAATTATTGAATATATTTACTAATATTATTTGTTAGAGGTGCTTATCACTTAATAACCACAGGACACATTTTATTGAATATATTGGCAAAAACTTGCATCTTTTGCTGAAAGTGTACAAAACATTATTAAGGAGCATAAAAAAATCTGTCCATGAAGATGTGCTTATATGAGTTCTTTTTAGATCAATATCTCTTCAAGGAGGTAACAATGACCAACAGTGACCAGAATGTCTTGTGCCCTCAATAGATCCGAGTCTCTCTCCTTGTGAGTTCTTTTAACATTATACTTTGTAATCGAAAAGAGAACATGAAAATGCCATACCTTGTAGCTTAGAAGAACAACAAAAAGCTGTTGCCTAGAGATCTAGATAGGAAAGTGATCAAGCCAAAATTTTTGGCCTGTGCGCAGAGCTGTGAACCAAGCTAGACACCTGAGGTCAATGAGCAGAGGTTGGGACATAGGATCATTTATATGTCTTTTGAATATCACTGACTGCATTTCAAAGCCACATAGAAAGGATATTGGCTCATATTTGGCTTTTTGTATTGTATGTGCCTCTTCTCTTCATTGTGGATAACTGAGGTTTTAATATACAGTAGTGACATTCTAGTAGATGAAGGAAGGGGGCAGTCCCCAAGGGCAATCTGAACTTCTGCTTAGTATATTTACTCTTGCTGTTTTCCTTCCTCCTCATTTGTAATTCAGGAGGCTTTCTGAGAAGAGACAGACAGCAAGGCTTCTTAGATGGATCGAAGGATCATGAGCTGGGATACCAGGTTCTATGAAAAGGTCTGCTGTTAAATTTGCTCTGCTACCTTTAGGCAAATCATTTGATCATGCTGTGCTTTAGTTGCTTCCTGTGCTTGCTAAATGTAAATAGTATGTATTTGAGTATTTTCTGATTGTTATAGAGTATTTTAAATGTATGGGTGATTTATTTTGAAGCCATCTACTTGCTTCTTGTTCATCTGACACATTTTGCAGTCTCTGAGCTATACAGCTTGGTGTGCTTACTCTATAGCTGGGGCATACCTTTCTGTCTCCTTTGTCTTCAGAAATGAAATATGCACTCCTGCTGCTTTTACCCCCACTTTAAAAAGATGAAGTCTTTCTTTGGGGACAGAGCTGCTTTATCTGTGGCACTGATTCCAAGAGACAGGAGGGAGTCTATATAATAAACAAATAGTTATTTGGACTTGCTACTATAGTACCTTTTTGATGATTTGGGCCAGGACCACCAGAGGTTTGAACTAGATTTAGTAAGGCACAGGCTGTTTGGCAGGAAGCAGTCAGAAGGCATACTGGAAAGAGAGAACACAAAGCACCCCCCACCCCCCACCTTGTGCCCCACCCTTTCTTTGGTTATAGCCCGTCACATTAGGCAACAAGACATTCCTGTTAGTCAAAGGTGCCAAGATGAAATTCTCAGAAGCTAAGGTGTTGATGTGTAAGGAATGATTTTGTTCCCCATCTGTGGATCACCACCCTACTGCTTCATAAATGAAAATCCCTGAAGTGCAATATGGAATTAACCAAAAGGTTTATTTCTTTCGTTTTAACTAAAATAAAATCCATTATTTCTGGTGCAGTTAAATTAAAAAGCATTTTTCAAGCAAACCTAGGAAAGTATTTTAATAGAGGCCCCACGAAATATGTTACTCCTTAGTTGTAGCTTGGGTAGCAGCAGGAAGAACTGCAGACACAGGAACACAGTGTAACCCTTCAGTTTTGAAACGTTGCTCGGTCTCTCAGTGCTATAAATGATCAAAGAAACATCCGGGTAAAGACCGCTCCCAGAGCTGAGTTTGCTTTAAGAGTGTTGGGTCCAACTTCCGTCTGTTAGTTCAAGGAAATGAGGCAGCCAGGGATTCTAATTTGGGGTCTTCACTCTTGGGCAGGGTTATCAATACATCAAAACGTTACTTTTGTGTGTCCCAGCTGCAGTAGCTTCCAACAATGGCAGAGCTGTCACTCCTACCTCTTAGAAACTCGTAGCTAGCAACTTGTCACGCTTGAGGAACAGGACAAGCAGGTAGTGGTGGTGGGAAAGGAAGAGGAAGAAAGGGATCGGTGGCATCCTTTCCCCCTAGATCCTTCCTGCAAAGCAGGGTGGAGGCCCTCGGGGTGGGGTTCTGGCTGGTCGGCTATAAATGCAGATTGGAAGCTACGCAGCCGAGCTGGCAACAAGAACTGGCGGCGTTCGCCTCTGGGAAGGACTTGGGTCAGGATGTTCGCAAAGGATGAGACTCCCCCCTTCCACCCCCGGGACAATCGGCACGATCAGGTGAAAGTCCCGCCGGGGAGTGGGATGACTGTAGAGAGGCAGCGACCAATGCGAGGAAAGACCAGAGGTCCTTCGGGTACCACCATGCAGCGGCAGGGAGGCTGCAGTTGCCGCCTTCGGAAGAGATCTCCCCTGCCCTAAGAGCATTAAAGCCACCTCCGCCATTACCAGAGGCCGAGGCCGACACGGCAGGCGGGAGCGCGCGCCGAGCGAATGCGCGCTCCCTTTGTCCCGCCTCCCGGCCGGCCAGCTCATTGGACGCAGGGAGCGCGCCCGGAGAGAACGCGCCCCGGCGGCTCCTGCGTGGTCCGGGTGGAAAGCGGCGCCGGCGGCAGCGGCGTTCCGCAGGCGGAAGGGAAGGGGGAGGTGACAAGGCAGTGCGCCGGCTGCTCCTCCCCACCCCCCGCCTCGGCCCTGAAGGGGCTGGATGGGCAAGTTGGGCGCGATGGCTCGAGCCCCGGCGGCGGCGGCGGCGGCCGGAGGCGGCGGCGCCTCCTCGTCCTCGCCCCGGCGCCGGCGGTGATCGGAGCGAGCGGCCGCGGCCCCCGATGAGACTGCTGGCGGGCTGGCTGTGCCTGAGCCTGGCGTCCGTGTGGCTGGCGCGGAGGATGTGGACGCTGCGGAGCCCGCTCACCCGCTCCCTGTACGTGAACATGACCAGCGGCCCCGGCGGGCCGGCGGCGGCCGCGGGCGGCAGGAAGGAGAACCACCAGGTACGGGCCGGGCCGGGGCCGGGGCCGGGGCCGGGGCCGGGGCGGGGGCGTGGCGGCCCGGCCTTCCCGCGCTGGGCCTGCTATTGTGCGGGGCGGCCCGGCCCTCGCCCCACCGCCCTGGCCCCTCAAAGTTTTCCCTGCGTCTTCCCCGCCGGGCACCCGCCCCGCGATCCCCGGTTCCCCGGGCCCGGGTCCCGCGGCGCCTTTTGTTCGGCGGCGCAGGCGGAGGACGGCCTCCCCTTCCCCCTCCCCGGGCCCGGGCGTGGGCGCCCCGAGCCCCGCATTGTTCCTGGGTCCCGGGCGGTGGTTGCAGACGCTCGGCCCTCTGGACGTCCGCGCCCGGCGGCGGGACTGGAGGAACTTTGGGGCCGGCGCGTGGCCGGAGGCACCCATCTGGCACCCGGGCCTGAGCTAGGAAAGACCCGGCCAAGCCCATCACCCGCACAACCCTCCTAACCCCTGAGAAACAAAACGGAAAGCCAGCCCCTCTTTTTGTCCAGTTCAATCCTGAACATACAAAGGGTCATAAAGAAATTTAACCGTGCCTCGTGAGGCGTTTAACTCTGGGCTTATTCGGGGGACATTTTCCCTAAGCACTTACAAAAATGTGTTTGACAGGTCCTCCCTCCCATCCTACCGAACCTTCCCCCTACCTAACAGAGGTCTTTAAACTTTGGTTTAGTTAGCGGACTGGAAAGATTGTGATAAGAGGGGAGATGATGCAAGCTTTTACGGGAAGGGTTTTTAAAACAGTACCAGGAAGGAACGAATTCTTCTAAGAGTTATAGTTATGGTTCTTGAGCTATGTGATGCGACTGGTTAGATAGTCTTTCATGAGCTCAGTTTTGTGCGCCTTAAAGAAGCATGGACAGGTCAGCTGTAGAATTGAGTGAGATATTTCATATTTGACCATAATGTAGTTTGCAGTTAACGTTACATTCATTGAAAAGAGACTTTTGAACTCTGCCAGAGTGCTGGCTTATAATCACTAGCATTTATAGTTCATTTTGCCTTTCCAGAGAGCAGTAACTAATTATTCCCATCTTGTGTCTCATCATTTTCATATATTTCTCATTTTCCTGTGTTACTTTTCTTCTTATGCCAGGTGTTCAGAGAATTTACAACCCAGGTTGATTTCATGTGTTTTAATGAGAGTAAAGAATTATCTAAGAAGAAGATAAAGCAATTTACTTAGGAAAATAAAGTTTTTATTTAGGAAATGTTTATATTGGCTTTTTTGTATTTTTAAAGGAATGCTGAATTTCTATATTTTTTTGAAAGTCTCCAGCGATTGCAGTTTTTTAGGCGATCTATTCCTTTCTCCCTTCCAAGATGATATTGTTAGGAGTGTACATAAACTTTGTAATCTTAAATTGTAAAACCACATTTATTACTATGGATTAATGATACTAGTTCATTCTTATAGGAACAACTCCAAAGTGTACTGTATTGTTGACAGTACAGTTATCAGAATGTCACTTATCTATATATGGATTGTGGATAATGGTATAAAACAATGAATTAGAAATGTCATTTTTAACAAGCAGTGGATAGGAAAAAGGTTTGTTTTCATTGAAGTGGAATTATGGTTGAGTCTTTTGGTTGTTGGTGTTTATGATAACACTGGTCCTGATCATTCTCCCCAGCAACTCAATATATTTTCATTCAGTACATTTTCAGAGGTCATGAAAGAATTGCACTTAATTTTAAAAATTGAAAAACTACTTAAACAGTGTGATTTTTGTGGAGCTTCTCC
This sequence comes from Mirza zaza, assembly GCA_008750895.1. Classification (NCBI taxonomy): domain Eukaryota; kingdom Metazoa; phylum Chordata; class Mammalia; order Primates; family Cheirogaleidae; genus Mirza; species Mirza zaza. Next base: position 9,705 of record VSMD01037876.1, read on the forward strand.
CAGCAGAGGACACTTCCTAATTGTGTACCTTTTTAAAGCTAAATCTGTCATGTTTGAATGAAAACCAATACTGGTTCAGGTATCCCATTTACTTTGTTATGCTTCCTGAGATACTCAAGAATGTGTATGTGTGTGCATGCATGTGCCTCTGTGTGTGTGTTAACCAGTTAGTTGCACTAACAATTTGGCAGATAATTTCTCTAGAATGAAGACTTAACATGGTTAGTGTTTTTTGAATAGTTAGGGAGGATCTTTTTTTTAGAATAGTGAATCCAGACCTTATTTTAAGGTGAATACATTCATATTATGAAAATAATTGTCCATAAATAAACATTAAAATGCACAAAAGAATAGTGTTTATAGAAACCACCATGAGATAAAGTGAAGGAGGAGACTGTCTTTTCTGCACTGTGGCTGAGTAGATGATTTCTTACCAGCTTTATATTCCAGGATCCTGGGTTTGCCTTATAACTTTGTTGCTTGTGAAGCAAATTTAACTGTTTTCCCCTTTCAAATTAATAGTTTTATACAAGGTCTTCTGGTGTTCATTTGGGTGTGTGAGTTCCATAGCCAGCCACATCTGGTTCTTTTGGAGTTGCATGAAAGTACCGTAATGGATTTGATTGAACCATGCTCAGCACAATTTTTCCTTCTGGTTATTTTATTAAGGAATTATGATGGAGAATTCTATGGTTAAAAGAGAGATCTTGGGCAATGTTTGTTTATTCATTAAAAAGTGCTCTTTGGTTAGTATAGCCCGGAGATGCAGGGCTCCTTTGGGCTAAAACCTCTCTAAAACTATAGTAGCAGCTCCATTTTAATAACTTGGCTTGGTGTGCTAGCTTCAACACTGGGATTATGTTTTACTTTGGGCAAGCAGGAGAAGCAGTGCTCCACTTAGAGCAGGGACGCGGCCTGCAGGCCAAATCGATCTCACTGACTTTTTATACAGCCTGTGAAATAGGAATAGCTTTACGTTTTTAAATGGTTAAAAGAACAAAATTGAAATAATATTTCATAACACATGAAAATTTCATATATGAAATTCAAATTTCAGCATCTACAAATAAAGTTTTACTAAAACAGAGCTAGTGCTTCTGGGCTACAACAGCTGAGTTGAGTAATTGCTACAGTAGGGCCTGCAAGCCTAAAATATTTACTATCTGTCCTTTTACAGAAAAAAAAAAGTTTTCCAAGAGAAAATCCCCAGCTTCCTTAATCAGTATCTTATTCTTAATCACAGGTGGCAGGGGTGGGTAGTATATTTATTCCTTGGATGAAGTAGAGCCAGGCAGTGAGAAACTAGTAGATGTCACTTTTCAAGGTTGGCAAACTGAGAACTTAAAAGGAAAAAAAAACTTTTTGGATGTAGTCTTTTTGATGCATTGCACCTAGTGCTTAAAGTTAATGCAACTATTATGGAGCTATTGAAACTTTAAAGTACCCTTAGGCCCCACTAACTAGGTTCTTGGTAATAACAGTCATTCAACAGCATCTCAATTGATGGCGTGAAAGAATTGTTATAGAACTTGATGGAACCAAACTGCCACAATTTCTTCAGGTGATTTACTGCAAGGTTTTTTGAAAGCACAGGTAACATTCACTATCTGGAATTATTAAGGTGTAACTTAAAATTTCAAGTATGTGTATACCTGTGACTTATATTTTCACCTTCTTGTGTAAGTTGTGCTATGCCACAAGTGATGATGAATTCAAGATAGAATTGAAATCATTTGGTTTTTTTTTTCCCAAATGAAAAACTACATGGATATCACAGCCAAACATTGTACTAAAGGACAGATTCAGTTTCCTGTCCCCTTACCCCTCATTTACCTTGTCGTGGCTGACTGAAATCAGGCATGAGTTAATAATGCTTCAAAGATAGTCAGCCAGCTAGCCAGATGACACTGATGGATTGGTGTCCTCCTCTGAACTGCCTTGGAGAGTTTGGAGGCCTTTGCAGCTGAATACCAAAGAGACTTTGGAAGGGTTTTTTTCCCTTCCCTATAACCTATGTTGAAATCCCCAACAAGTGTTTTTGTGTCAGTTTCATAGGATCTCTTTCTTTTGCTGGACATACTAGGGGTCTTTGTGTTCCCTTTTAAAGGTGCACTAGAAGATCCTAGTAACTTCTAGTAAAAAGGCTTTGCTGTTTAGACCCTCTGAAACTTTGTTAAAATTTTAGGATTATAAAATACTGAGTGAGTTCGAAATGAGTATTGCTAGTAATTTATTAAATCAAGACATAATTTCATCTGTATAAATCATGTCCTCCCAGGGATGTGAGGGTATCTGTCACTCTTTGCATTGAAATCTCATATAAAGAGGTTATTGGGTTGAGTATGTATCATTTGTAGGAAATGGTGAATGGTTTGAATATTTACGCCTGTGCTGTGCTTAGATGCAAGGAGGTATGGTGAAATGTGTGGACTGATTGTTTGCATTGCAGAATCTCAGAACGTGATTTTTGAGTCCTTGGCTGTCAAGGTCAGTGGCAGCAGGCTTGCTCTGTTCACTCTGGGTAGTAGAAAAGATTCTGTGCTCATGGACCCGGAGCAGTGGAGCTTTTCTGATTGTTTTTGGTGGCACCAAATATTTTAGGTCTTTGGTTATCCATTTCTTTTGAGAATGGCTGTGTGCCCAGATCTACAGTGTGGTTTTTAGGCATTCCCTTGAACTGCACTTTTCCTCTGACCAGCCTTTCCCCTGGACAGGAAGAGGAAGGAAATATGAACAGTTATTAGGCTTCTCTTGTGTGTCAGGCACTTTAAATATATTTTCCACTGTGATACTCATAATGTCTCTCTGAGGTGGATGGTACCATCCCCAGTTTACAGACAGAAGATTGAGGCTAAGAGAGATGAGACTTGGTCAAGAGCACAGGGCTCATAGATAGTAGAGTTGGGTTTTGAACCCAGCTTTGCCTGGTTTCAAGGACCAGGCTTTTTAAAGTAAAAAACTGCTTTCCCCTCCTGGTAAACCTTGTGTTGTCTGAGGGGTGGTGAAAATAGGCTTGCCTTCTTCATAGGAAACTGCCCCCACTCTCCGGGGCTCTGTGTAGACTTTGAAGTCAGGTAGCTGTATATACAATACGAGTTGAAGATTTTGCAGTTTGTGAGTTAGATGAGAATGGGACAACTGTTTGAAGTTCTGGCCTTTTTATCTATTTTGTGCATGCTTTTTGTAAAGCTTAAAGTTGAAAAAAAATTCTTACCTGCAGTGTCTTTTTCTGACACCAGCCAATTTTCTAATTTTCCATCACCAACCGGGTGTCTAACAATTCAGTCCTATTCTGACACTAACTACCCGGAGTTAGGGTCAGACTCCACAGGGTTAAGGGCTCAGTCCCACAAGACTGCCCTCACACCAGAGGCCATCTGCAAGTCCCGGCTCTCTAGGCTACCAGTGCTTTTGTCAAACTTGGCTGCAAATTCAGGGTTCCCTCAATACCTCCCTCCCCAGGCTTGAGAATTTGCTAGAATGACTCACAGAACTTAGGAAACACTTTACTTCCATTTATTGGTTTATTATAAAGAATACAACCTAGTAACAGCCAAGTGGAAGAGATGGATAGGGCAAAATATGGAAGGGTGAGGCGTGGTGTAGATCTTCCATGTCCTCTCTGGTGAGCCACCCTCCCAGCATATCAATGTGTTTAGCAACCCAGAAGCTCCCAGAACCCCGTAGTTTAGGTTTCATTACATAGGCATGCTTGTTGAAATTATTGGCTTGGTCCCCATTCTGAAGCAATCTAGGTCTAGGCATCTCCTTAGCTTACAAGAGATATTCTTATCACTCTGGGGATTCCCTAAGGGTTTTAGGAACTCTCTGCCAGGAACCTGGGACAAAGATCAAACATTTATTTTTATTATACTACATTATCTAAAATCAGTAAGTTGGTTTTTTATAACTTTCTGATTCTATTAGTGGAAAAAAAAGGCTATTACATTGTATATCATGTTTGACTAGTGGATGAACTAAAAAAAATTTCAGAAAGTCTTATATCCTTCAGTCTGATAAGCAAATGTAATTCTATAGGAAAATTGCATTCTCAGTTTGAAGGAGCGAGTCATCAATCAAGGTTATGTAAATATTAGGAGATGTTCATGGGCTTGACGAAGAAATTTTTAAGACAGTATGACCTAATATTTCATTACTTTGATTAGCTAATACTGTCAAACACTTGTGCAGAACTCCTGTTGTACACCTGACTGGCTGTTTATTATCTGGCTAATTATTAGTGTCTTTGCAGTGTTGTTGCAAGTAGGGAGAATATTGCTATTTACTGTAATTTTTAGATGTTATGTTTGGTTATCACATCCTACTTTATACTTGGCATCAGCAGATGACAGAATGGAGTAATTCTGGCTTGATTAGAGTTTGTTATTTAAGAGATTTCTTTGGTTATTTGACTGAATAAAATTAGAGCTTTAAAGGCAGATGCTTATAAGATGCTTTTTCAGACACTTTGGTCTCCAGCTGAGTAGTCGGGCCCCACAGTAGAGCTGGCACATAGTTCTTTCAGTGTGAAAATTTAACAAGCTTAGTACTTTGTTCTTGCCTGTGCATCTTTGTCTCTGTAGTCTTTGAGGAGCACACATTCAAAGAACTCACCTGCTTGAAAGTGCATAGGAGCCAGCAGACAGGCCACCCAGTGCTGTGAGCTCAGTACAGCTTTTCATTTAAACTGGGCTGTCTGGAGAGAGGTAACTCCAGGGGGCCTGCCTTTTGTGTGCAGGGAGTCCTGCACTGATTTTCTCTTTAGTTGCCATTTTGCCTTAAGGACAAGGTGACTGCTTGTTTAAGGCTCTGAAGGTCCTGGCCAATGTCATATAGTCCCATTACTTATTTTGTTTCTCATTTTATTTTCCCCTCTGGAATGTAAGTTCCCTGTGGCCAAGGAGTCCATCTTTTAATTTAATCAGCAAAATTATGCTGGCACAGTTGGGAAACACTACCGGAGAGTCAGAACAATGAAATTTTTTCTAGGTAAGTCCGTGTAGGGGTTATCAAACAGGGGACATTTGGCAGTGCCTGGGACATTTTGGGTTGTCACTTGGGATACTACTGACATCTGATGGGTAAAGGCTAGGGATGCCGGTTAACATCCTGCAATGCACAGGTCAGCCCCTATGACAAAGGGTTATCTGGCCCCAAAGGTCAGTAGTGCCTAAGGTTGAGAAACCCCAGCTTATAGGAATTTAGTTACTATCTAGACTTGATTATTTTTTCTCTAAACATAGGTAGTCCAGTTTAATTGGTAGAATAGTCCTGTCTTGTCTTTTTTTTTTTATTTCGGCATATTATGGGGGTACAGATTTAAAGTTTCAATAAATGCCCATTTCCCCCCTCCCCCCAGTCCTGTCTTTTCTTAAGCAGACACACTGGGTAGAGTTAAGAGAAGCTTAAGAGAAGCTTAGAGTTAAGAGAAGCTTTGAAAGAAACTCTTATAAGAGATGAACCTGGAACAGGAACTTGAATCAGCTGGAGCTGTTTAGGGTCCTCAGGCTTCTTGTTTGTTCAGAAGTTGCAGGGTGGTAAGTGAAATGTAAAGCCCTTGTCCCAGTGCGTGGCATCTGGTAGGTACTCAGTGTCTTCCTTCATTGCTTGCTTGCTTATGGTAATGCAGTTTTGTGTTAGGTGGGTAGCTTTAACCATTGTTTTCAGACTTGGGTTAAAACAAGGCCTTGTGGAAACCTTGGAGTTTGAGAAATTGACAGAAACCCCTTGACAGCTGTCTCTGTGGTTGTCTTTGTTTCCTCTAGGACTTCCTAAGAAACTCAAATTCTGTTTAGACTGTCTGTGATTCTTAACAGTAATTCATTTGATGAACATCTGTTGTTCATCTGTATCTGTGCTAGGCACTGCAGTCATTCATTTTTCTTTTTAGTTAGAGATAGGGGGTAGGGTCTTGCTGTGTTGCCTAGGCTGGACTTGAACTCCTGGGCTCAAGCTATCCTTCCACCTCTGTCTCCTGGGTACCTGGGACTGCAGGCACTCTCCACTACACCTGGCTGAAGTCATTTATTGTCCCTACCTTTATGAAGCTCTCAGTCTACCTGGGAAGATAGACACTAAACATGCAATTGTGTACAGTTTCAATTCAGAGGTCATAAATGTTACCAAGGAGACAAATGGAATGTATGAGAAGATATTAGAATAAGAGGCCTAACCTAGTCTGGAAGGCCAAGGAAAATATACCTAGAAAATATTTAGGCTGAGGTTGAATTAACCAGGTAAAAAAGAGGGGGAAGGGTGGGTGGTGGGAAATATAGGGGGCAGAGCAAATACCATGTGAGACAGCCATGGGAAAGGAGCCTTCCAGAAAAAGAAAGAAGGGTAGAAACTGACATGGGGACCAGGTGTCTTGGGTTGGTAGGGAATGTCAATCAGGTGAGGCTGTGGACACAGAGTGGACAAAGGTCATGTAGAGCCTTGTAAGCCAGCCATTTTGAGCATTTTGGCTATTACCCTGAGACTCCTGTCTCAGGGCAGCATAGTGACATGATCAGATTTGCATTTAAAAATTTGCATCTTTAAAGAGGTTTGCTTATGTTTGCAAATCACTTTTAATTTCTGGAAGATGAAACTGCTACCTACATTTAGATATGTGTGTATTTTAAAAAATACAACTTTATTGAGATATAATTCACGTACCATAAAATTTATCCTTTTAAAGAGTACAGTTCATTAGTTTTCAGTGTAATCACAGAGTTGTGCAGCCATTGCCACTGTCCAACTTTAGAATATTTCATTACCCCAAAAAGAACAGTCACTCCCCATTACCCCCTCCCCCTAGCCCATCTACTTTCTGTCTGTGGATTTGAATATTCTATACATTTCATATAAATAGAATTATATTAATACAAAATATAGCCTTTTGTGGCTAGCTTATGTCACTTAGCATAATGTCAAAATTTGTCCATGTTGGAGCAAGAATTAGTACTTCATTCTTTTTTATGTCAGAATATATACTTTGTTGTATGGATCTAACACATCTTGTTTCTCCAGTTGATGGACATTTGAGTTTCTACTTTTTGGCAATCATGAGTAATGCCGCTATGGAATTGACATTTGTATCATGCAAATGATCAGGAAGGACATACAATTCAACCTTTATCTTTAAAGAGAAGAGCTTTGTTCCTTTTTGTTCTGTAGCATATTCTGTTCAGTAAGCAGTTTCTTTTCTGGAAGACCTGTGTGGCAGTGAATATTCAACCCATAGGTTAATGTTGATGAATTAAGAGAAATGCTTTAAAAACTTGAGTTTCCTTGTTGGCATTTGAGAGCAATATTTGCAGTTAATGGTGCCAGTTCTTGCTTAGTTTTGGAAGTCAGAGTCCATTGTTGTTCTAGTTGTCTGTTGACAAGTGGATGCCAAGGAATTCTAAGCTCCTCTGTTTTCATTTGAGTGACTTCTTGTCCACATTTATAGAACGTACCCACTTTGCCTATTATCAAGGTGATGGCTTTCATTTTGATTACTCATTTCAGAGAATAAAAAGTAAATAAAGGTCAGAATGGCCTCCGTCTTACAGAGTTCAGAATGTGTACTAGGAGGTGACAAGTATAATGAAAAATGGTTTATGACCTGCATTGAAGCATGACTTCAGGCACAATAAGTATTAAGAATTAGTAAACGATTAAGCAAGAACATTTTCAGACCAAAGAAAAGAGTAGGCAGTGAGTGTAAGAAGTTCATAGTTTGTCATATAGGGTGGGCAAAATAAAAATAGCTTTATATAAGCTATAGCAGTTTTGATAGCAGTGGTTAAATGGCAAATTAGCACAAATGGGTCAACAACTGGAAAGGTTTGGTTTATCCAGTTTAGGGTACAGGGTTTGTAAAATGATTAATTTTTAAAATTTGATGTGTGTGTTTGCTTGGTTGTGTTGGCTTATCACTGGCTCCTTTTATTAGTGTCAGGAATGTTACCCAAGATTTCATTGAACATTTAGCAAGCTTAGGATGACTGTAAAATTGGCCCACCGATTGTGCAAGTCTTTACAGGACACCAGCTGCTGATAAATGGTCGTGTTTGTCAGGGGGAAGCAAGTTACTCTTGGCCAGTGGACTTCTTATTGGGAAAAATTGTTTGTTTCATAGCAGATGATAGATTAATAGTAACTGGTTTACGGTTTCATCACTGTACTTAATGCACTTACTCTTGTTTATCAGGCCATGTTAGAGGAATCTCATTGCCATGATTATTATAGGATTCTCACTGTGTGCTTTGTGCTATGTTGAGGACTTGCCAGCATTATCTTGTTTAATCAGTGTAGTACCCTACCAGGATAGATAGATAACCAGTGACATCCCTAGTCTACAAATGAGTGAATAGAGGCTCAGAGATTAAGTGATTAGTCCGAGCTCATAGGGAATGGCAGAGCCAGGATGTGATTGTAGGGCTGACTCTAAAGCTGTTGTACAATCTGCTTCCCCACTTCTCTGGTGTGCTAACTCTAAGTGAAAATAGAAAACATTTATTATGGAAGATTAAATTTCATCTACAGTTGATGTTCTTGAATTTTGTTCTAAAAAGTGCATTCTGGTTAGAGCTTATTCTTTGAAATATAGTTCTTAGGGTGTTATTACTTTTGTCTTCTCATTGATTGGAGTATGACCTTAAGTAACTTCTTAATCTTTCTTGAGCACACTTTGCCTGGCTGTAAGAATGTCATATGACCTGTTTGTAAAGCAGAGCTCAAGATTTCTAAAGGTCTCTTCTATATAGCCTATAAGAAGAAAGGCAACTTAATCTGGTTACTGGAGTGTTAAATTCTGTTTCTTTCTCTGCCATTGATTTGTTTGGTAGCGTTAAGTCATTGGATTATGCGACTGTTTTCTTATCTAAAGAAACAAGGTTAATGCTAGCTATTTGTCTCCTGATGTTGGATCTCTGTGAAGGAAAGGCCAACAGAGCCTTTCTAGATCACAGGGGGTAGAGTGACTAAAGCACTGGGCCAGGAGTCAGAATACCTGGGCTTAAATAAGTCTGGTCCTGCCACCTACTAAGCTGAATGACTCAAAAGCCTCTTCACCCATCCTTCACCCCCTACCTACCTTGAGGGCAGTTCAGAGAATTAAATGAGAAGTCATGTGTGAAGAAGTATTTTATACTTTATAGGTCATATGAACATAAGAAATGATGATTATCCTCAAAGTACCATGAGATTAGAATATTTGGAAATCTTTGATTTGATTTAGTCGTTTGTTTTTGGATTCTTAGGTGACACTTAAGTATGTGTTTTAATTTTTGTTTTTCTTTCTTTCTTTCTTTTTTAGTGGTATGTGTGCAACAGAGAGAAATTATGCGAATCACTCCAGGCTGTCTTTGTTCAGAGTTACCTTGATCAAGGAACACAGATCTTCTTAAACAACAGCATTGAGAAATCGGGCTGGCTATTTATCCAATTATATCATTCTTTTGTATCATCTGTTTTTAGCCTGTTTATGTCTAGGACATCTATCAATGGGTAAGTGAATCTTGGACATTTTTTCTTTATCCTTAAGTTTTAAAAAGGAAAAATGATCTTATTCAACATATTGACCACCTCAGCTAAAATACTTCCACTAGTCAAAATCCTTGGCAGTTGGTCCAGTGTGCTAGCTTTGTATAGTTAATGCTTTTTAAATTCACTGTAACTTGACAAATAGCCTCATTAGTCTATGTTTTCATGGCAGGAGTTACTTAGGGCAGTGCTTCTCTGCTTTGATGTACACAGAAATCACTTGGGGATCCCGTAAAAATGCAAATATGAGTAAGTCAGGACTGGGCCTGAGATTTTGCATGTTTTTTTTTTCTTTTTTGAGACAGAGTCTCACTTTGTTGCCCAGGCTAGAGTGAGTGCCGTGGCGTCAGCCTAGCTCACAGCAACCTCAAACTCCTGGGCTCAAGCGATCCTGCTGCCTCAGCCTCCCGAGTAGCTGGGACTACAGGAATGCGCCACCATGCCCAGCTAATTTTTTCTCTATATATTAGTTGGCCAATTAATTTCTTTCTATTTATAGTAGAGAGAGGGTCTCGCTCTTGCTCAGGCTGGTCTAGAATTCCTGACCTCGAGCGATCTGCCCACCTCGGCCTCCCAGAGTGCTAGAATTACAGGCGTAAGCCACCACACCTGGCCTCGAGATTGTGCATTTTTAACAAGCTCTCAGGTGATGCCCATGATGCTGCTGGGTGTTGCTGGTTCTTGACCACAGGGTGGCAAGACCCTTGGAACCAAGCCCTTAAGCTGTGGCTCTTAAGCCCTTATGTTTAACTGTAAGACCTTTGCCTTAAAACACTTCCCAGGAGCAAGTATTATAGGGGGAGCTAATTAATCACTCCAACAATCGGTGATGGCCTGTTTTGAGTGAAGAGTACTACATCTGGTTTTTTTTTTTTTTGAGACAGGGTCTTGGTCTCTTACCTGGGCTAGAGTGCAGTGGCATCATCATAGTTTACTGCAACCTCAAACTCCCAGCTCAGGCAATCCTCCTAGTAGCTAGGACTACAGGCGTGTACCACTATGCCTAGCTAATTTTCCTATTTTTTGTGGAGATGGGGTCTTGCTATGTTGCTCAGGCTGGTCTCGAACTCCTGGCCTCAAGTGATCTTCTCACCTCGGCCTCCCAAAGAGCTAGGACTACAGGTGTGAGCCACTGCACTCAGCCTATATCTGTTCTTTTCTTCTTTTTTTTAATTTCATCATATTATGGGGGTACACATGTTGTTAAGGTTATGTATATTGCCCTTGCCTCCCCTCCCCCCTCAAGTCAGAGTTTCAAGCGTATATATCTGTTCTTAAATAATGTCTAGGCTTACCACAATTTTGTAAACTTATAGTGGGATTCTCTGTCCCCAGAGTGGTTCCCTCATATACATCCATAGAAGAAGCTCTGGGACTATTTTTGAATCCTTTCTTGGCCAAATTTTCAAGCAGCCTCAACGCTCTAGAATCCAGAAAGCCAAAAAGTAAAGCAATAGGGCTCGGACCACTAAAGTCACTGGTTGGGCCCACTTTTCTTTTCCCTTGAGGTTTGGAGCCAGTTTCTACAGAATGTCTGGATCCCCAGTCTATCATCTGGTCCTTAAATATGTTTTCAGGCACTGCAAGCCATTTCTCAAGATATCTTACTTGATTTTCTTCATTGTTTATATGAAATTGCCATACGTTTGCTTCAGCAAACAGTTGTTATTTTTATATTGGTAGTTGAGTTTATAAAACTTCGTTTGACATTTTGTTCCTAAAATTGCTTGTACCAAATTTCTGTTCTGTACCATTTATTCTGCCTTTGAAAATCAGATGGGTCACTATAGCAGAGATTCTTATCCTTTTTTGGGTCCTGTACCTCTGAATCCCCTCTTCAAAAAGTACTTATATTCAACATTTTGCATATAATTTGGGGGGTTTCAAACTCTGAATCACTTCCCCTTTCTTCTGCCCACTGGACCCTGGTCAGAATTCCCTACTCTGGAATTTCACAGTGTGATCAAAGAGGCAGTGCAATTAATAAACTCCTTTTGGCTTCCCTTATCTATAACTCTTCTGCTTTTTTCTTTTAAACCCCCTTTGCCCCTCAAGTCCTTCTTGCCCTCTGTGTCCTATTCTCAGCTAAACACAATTTTGAGCTCATTGGTACTTTCTAGCCAGGGCAGTGGTAGATTGTTACCACAGGTGACTGTCTCTTACAGAAATAATTATTATGGTACCTTCTTGAATTAATTTAGGATATACTTACCAGACTTCCTTTATGTTGGAGAAGAGAAGGCCAAGTAAGGAGCACTTGATAGCTGTTTTCAGAGTTTATTTTATAGGGCAGAGACATACCTCCTCTCTAGACTCTTAAGTCTACAGGGAACATAGATTTGTCCAGAGAACCTAGGATGGTAACACTAAGTTACAGACAAATTAGAGAACCATCTCTCTCCACAGTGTATGTTTACCAGAAACCTTGTATTGGGCTAGGTCAGTGTCTTGGTATTTTAGGTGAGATAGTTCTTCATTGTATGAGATTGCCCCACACATTGCAGGAAGTCTAACTTTTGGCCTTGCCCACTAAATGACAGTAGTAGGCCCATGTCATTGTAAATACTTGAAAGTCTCCCATTTACTCCCAGTGCCCCCTAGAGGGCCAAATTGGTCCTGCTTGCTAAACACTGGGCTCAGTTGATTTTATTTTTTTGACAGCATTGACCTTTTTATGGAGCCCCTGTTGATATGTTCTCTGCAAATAGGACACTGCTTCCTTCTTCTCTTTGGTGCCTTTAAATGTAGAACAGTCATATGGCCCATGAGCACTGACCTCATATGACCTCCAGCTCTAGAATTTTATGATTGTCATGTCAAAGTTCCTCACATCCCAAAGAGATGGCTTGGGAAACATGCTGTTTGTAGCTGGGAAAGTTTACGTGAAATAACCATTTGTGACTTACTTTTAGTCCTGTGGCAAGTCAGTGTCAGCATTTGAAACCTGCCTCATTCAGCCACGCTGCCTTGTGGCCTCTTTCTGCACTGACTCTGGTTTCCATGTGAGATCTTGTACAGCTATTTCAGTAGGTTCTGCCTCTTTTCTCAGATTTGCTTGTTTTTCCATTATAAGATGTGAACAATTGAGGAATAAAAACAACTTGTCTTTTGTGAGATACAGTTTCCTTTGGTAAGCAGTTGTAGTGGGTAGCATCACATTTAGTGGTCTCTGGCGTCTTTCCCCCTCTCATTCTCTAATTTTTTAGCATTTCTTTGTGGCAGAAGATTTACTGTAAGTATATTATTAAATTTGGTTAAACTCTTCTGTGGCCTTAATGGGAAAAGGGGAGGGGGAATTTGTTACATGAATTCCATTGTTTTTTTCTTGAAACTAGTTTTACCACAAGCACTGTTTCATTCATCTTTCCAGTCACTGTATAGCAAACATATTGTACGTATGATTATTTCCAGAAAGCAACAATACAGTACAGATTTCCCTGCCACTTCTTAGACCAGTGATTTTCAAACAGATTTCCAGGGTCTGAGGAGGAGGTGCTTTGAGGAGCTACTTCAGACAGTGGAGAAAGGCCTAGAAATGGACTGGCAACAGCTCCAGGGCTCTCTACCTTATTCCAGCAGCAGCAGTTCTCTTGTCACTTTACATTATGTGTGAGTTCCACTTCATTTAAAGAAAAGGTTCTGCTGCTTAAAGGAAGCTTGAGAATCCCTGCCCTAAACAGACTTGGATTTGAGAGCTAGAAAACAAGTCCTAACGAGGGAGTGCATTTTATTTTCCAAAGTGATGCTTTCACAAGACTTGGTTTGACCTATAGCTGCTTTCCTGAGGGTTCTCTTTGATCTCCCTTTTAACTCCTCTTAGTCTCTTTTTTCAAAGGCATTACTATGATTCTAAATGGTTTTTGGGACCTTTGGAAATAATAGGCCCCAGCCAATAGTTAAACATATAAACTGACACAAGTATGACTCTACTTCTTTAATGCAAATTAACTGATAGCAGAAGGACCACTCTTTTCCGTTTTTCTCTTAAAAATCTATTAAACTATTTTTTCTCACCCTATATTTCCATATTTGAAATGGCTTTTTTCTCCATTTGATTTCTTTGCCTAGTGTTATTACCTAGTACCACGGTCTGATTGTTAGCCTGTTATCTTTTTAAACTGAAAAACATGTTTTCTGTTACTCCTTCTGCTTTTTCTTTGTATTTTGACTTAAGTTCTTCATGTTTATCTTTTCTTCTTTCTTCTTTCTTTTCCTTTTCATCCTTCTTTCCACCTTTTATATCCTACTTTCCCCATGCCTTTTGGGGTATTACTTGCAACTCCAAATACAAATGATGATGTCTGGAGGTATTTTATTATTTTATTAGCTTTGCTTTTTAATCATAATATGATTAAGGATAATACATATTTTAATCATGCAATAAAAATTTTATAAGTTCAAATGGGTTTTGGTGCTACATTCTCTTTGTGTGTGTATGAGGGATGCTTACTTTGCATAGACTGCTTGATTTTTGTCCTTTTTTTGCAGGTTGCTAGGAAGAGGCTCAATGTTTGTGTTTTCACCAGATCAATTTCAGAGACTGCTTAAAATTAATCCCGACTGGAAAACCCACAGACTTCTTGATTTAGGTGCTGGAGATGGAGAAGTCACAAAAATCATGAGCCCTCATTTTGAAGAAATCTATGCCACTGAGCTTTCTGAAACTATGATATGGCAGCTTCAGAAGAAGAAATACAGGTATAAGTTTTAGACATGGTTTGGGATATAATTCTGGTTTTTAGATGTATTTCTTCTTGAATGTATATTATTTAAAGCATATAAATCAGAAGTAGTTTTCCATGATTAGGAATTTTAAAAAAAACCTTTCCGTACAGAATTAAGTGGAAATTTAGAGAGAAATAATCTTCCCCCTGGCAGAGGAGTTGGCACTCTAAGGGAGGAAAGGATCTGGTGAGAGACAACTTGGAAAAGACAGATCTAATGTAGGGACCTGTTCCCTAATCAGAATCTGGTATTCTTAAATTTTATTTTCTCAATTTTAGTAAAATATATATAACAGAATTTACCATTTTAGCTATTTTAAAGTGTACAGTTCAGTGGTGCTAAGTACATGTTTGTTGTGTAAGCATCATCACCACCATCTCATCTCCAGAACTTTTTCATCTTCCCCAGCTGAAACTCTGTACGCATTAAACAATAACTCCCATTGTCCTCTTCCTCTAGCCGTTTGCAACCAACGTTCTTCTTTCTGTCACTAAGAGTTTGACTACTCTAAGTACCTGATATAAATGGACTCATTCAGTATTTATGTTTGTGACTGGCTTACTTGACTTAGCATAATGTCTTCAAGGTTTATCTGTAGCATGCATCAGAATTTAAGGCTGAATAATATTCTATTATATGCATATACCACGTTGTATTTAGCCATTATCTGTCTATAGACACTTGGGTTGCTTCTACCCTTTGGCTATTGTGAATAATGCTGCTATGAACATGAGTAAACAAATAATCTGTGAGTCCCTGCTTTCACTTCTTTTGGGTATATATGCAGAAGTAGAATTGCTGGATCACGTGGTAAATCTGTTTAATTTTTTGAGGAATTGCTGTACTTTTCCATAGCAGCTGCACCATTTTACATTCCCACCAGCAATGTACGAGGGTTCCAGTTTCTCTACATCCTTGACAATACTTGGTATTTTCTGTTTTGTTTGTTTTTTAATATATAGCCATTGATGATAATGGTTGTGAAACGTTAAATCTTGGCTTTAGGACCATCTGGTGCTTGAGAGACTTAGGAAGAAGGATATTCTTTATTCAGTATGGATTCTGTTGATTGGAAAATTTGTGTATATTGGCTGAGTATAGAATGGGGGAGGCGAAGCTGGAATCTGTCTCCTTCACTATGATATTTTTGGTAAGCCTGGCTTAGCCTGATAGAGAAAGGAGAAAGAATTATATAATCACTCACTTTCCTATCCACATGTTTCTACTTTTATGCACTAACACAAGAGACAGTATCAGTGTAGCTTTTGGACTAGGACTGGATTAAGCATTTGCAAAACATGGAAATGTTTAGTCTGGAGAAGGGAAGATCATGTAGGAGGAGAGTGGAATGGAATATTACTGTAAATAGATATTCAATGGGATTTTATATGGAAGGAAAAGGATTAAGTATACTCTCTGGTATAGTCAG
This sequence comes from Mirza zaza, assembly GCA_008750895.1. NCBI lineage: Eukaryota > Metazoa > Chordata > Mammalia > Primates > Cheirogaleidae > Mirza > Mirza zaza. Next base: position 25,372 of record VSMD01037876.1, read on the forward strand.
GTACAGCTAAGCCCTAGAAGTTCATTTACAGGTTAGGGAGATCGTCATTCCTAATAGCTTAAACCATCTAAATCCTTATCATTGTTTAAATAGCTGTTAGAGATGTTATAGGAGAAGACTTACATAGGTGTGAGTTTGAACTAAGTGATTCACAAGGTCCCCTTTGGCTTTAACAATCTGTCTCAGATTAGGTCCTGGTGGGTCTATGTAGTTTTAATTGAAATATATTCCTTTAATTAGAAATTCACTATTTCAAAATTTGGAATGTTTTGACCTTTGTTAAAACAATAGCATAGGCCGGGCGCGGTGGCTCAAGGCTGTAATCCTAGGTCTCTGGGAGGCCGAGGTGGGCGGATCCTTTGAGCTCAGGAGTTCGAGACCAGCCTGAGCAAGAGCGAGACCCCATCTCTACTATAAATAGAAAGAAATTAATTGGCCAACTAATATATATAGAAAAAAATTAGCCGGGCATGGTGGCGCATGCCTGTAGTCCCAGTTGCTTGGGAGGCTGAGGCAGCAGGATTGCTTGAGCCCAGGAGTTTGAGGTTGCTGTGAGCTAGGCTGACGCCACGGCACTCACTCTAGCCTGGGCAATAAAGTGAGACTCTGTCTCAAAAAAAAAAAAAAA